>CAJNDT010000391.1:982057-1234563 GCA_905221615.1 Symbiodinium sp. CCMP2592
TACAATCCATACTAAGACTAAGATTTAATACACAATAATAAGACTAAGATTTAATACACAATTAATTAAATTAAAATAAATAATAATTATTAAATTTAATAATTTTAAAATTTGTTTGACATAAGGACAAGACTCGTCAGCAGCCTGCATAGCACATAAGACCGCCATCGCACGAATCATGCACAAGTACTTCAGCATTGGTGTGGCCGACGAGTCAAACCGAGGTTGGGAGAACTACAACGCTCGGATCACCTTCTCCACACCAGCCTGGGAGCCATGGAGCCTGAGAACCTCTTGCTGGGCCGCCATGAGCCTGGCCTTCCAGACTTCTGAGTTCTGGATGTCCGGGATAAGCGCATGCTTGCCCTTGCCGGGAGCAAACAAACGCTCCCACTGGTCTTGGAACTCGGGCATGGCGTGAAGAGGGTCCTGGTAGGCAATACGAACCTGGTGCGCAGGATCATGGCTTACCCAGACCAGGTTAGGATACTGGCCGCCAGTGACCAACAACCTTCCACACTTCCGGGCAGATGTGCACTGATCGGCTGCAAAGTGCCGCACGTGCAGCTTCAAGCGGCTGCAGGACTCCTCGTCAGTTTTGCCTTCCGGATCCTGACAGGCCCTGTCAATGACTATGCCTATGCTGTCTGCCATCACCTGACTCTTGTCCGCATCGTGCTCCTCCAATGTGTTTTCAGGAACACTGGCACCTGTCTTGTAGACCCCAAGCAAGCCATCGGCGACAAGCGGGCCATCCTCCGAGCCTTGGGAGCCTTGGGAGCCTTGGGGACCTTGGGAGCCTGGAGCCGCTGACTGCTTGGCAGTGCGCGGTGGAACATCGCAACGGTACCTCACCAAACGATACTCCTTGCGGTCGTCCACGGACAAGCTGATGCTGGTGGCTTGTTCGAGACGCTGCTTGCGAACACTCTTGACAGCCCAGTGCATAACAAGAATCATGTTCTTGAGACCTCAGATGATTAATTAAATTATTTGTCCAATTTTAAATTTAAATGTGCCAAAATAAAATGTCAACAATCTGAAACCTTAGGCCTTTTAAAGTGCTGCATCCTGGCTCACACTGTCAAGCTTCGTGTTCCTGCCAGCAGCGAAGTCTTCCGTGGAATAGAATTTCACGGCACCTTTGAAAGAAGATGCTGTCCGGCACGCCCGCCACGCTCGCAGCCAATCTGCCGGCTGAGGAACGTTGCCGGAGAAGAGGTGCTGATGCTTGATGCTGTAAGGCAAGCACTGTGAGATCGGCGTGTCAGGAGCTAGGTAAACCTTCGTGGCCACCTGGTGAACGAAGGTCTTGCTGTGAGCGTGTATGCAGCATGCCTGCATCGCACTCCTGCCAAAGTCTGCGACTGATGCCTTAAATCACAGCTGACAACGACAACATGATGCGGTCCTTGATCGGACCTCATAGGCACCCCACTTGGTAGAGAGGCGACTGCCCAGCCTTAGGCATTTAGGGCTGCGAAAGTTGGGCTGGTCACGGTCAGCCTTAATTTGATCACAAAGGGGCTATCCGCTCGCACTACACTGCACAATTCGGCCGGACTGCAACCTCTTCCGCTCTGCTGGGTTCTGTGCCAAAACATTCATCAAGTGTGCACAAAAGTGACAGCCGATGCCCCAATCGCCTCCTCGGCGAGCTGGTCTCTGGCCCAGCCAAACTGTCCGCTGCTGCTTGCCCCAAGACGTGTGGGTGAGGCTTCCGGCTTTGCTCCAAACTTCCTGGAAGCGAAGGAACCTGACTGACATGTTGGGATTGTATGCAAACGGACGAGATCAAGTCGAGAATGCCGGAAGCAAGAACCAACCAGCAACTGCAACATAGTCAAGTAGCAAGTCTGCCACAAACAATAACGATCCAACAGAGAGAGAGAGAGAGAGAGAGAGAGAGAGAGAGAGATAGAGAGAGAGAGAGAGAGAGAGAGAGAGAGAGAGAAAAAGAGAGAGAGAGAGAGAGAGAGAGAGACGGAGAGCACGAGAAAGAGAGAGAGAGAGAGAGAGAGAGAGAGAGAGAGAGAGAGCGAGAGAGATAGAGAGAGAACGAGAGAAAGAGAGAGAGAGAGAGAGAGAGAGACAGAGAGAGAGAGAGAGAGCGACGGAGAGAGAGAGAGAGAGAGAGAGAGCCACCGAGAGAGAGAGAGAGAGAGAGAGAAACACGACAGCAAGATGATAAATAACCAAAATGAAAAAATAGATTGACATGTAATGTGTATGCATGCATGGCAGGCATGTAAGTATGTATGTATGTAGTATGTCTAGTTGCCCGGTTCAGAAACCCTATTAATAATAAGACCATTTATGATTTAAATTTCTGTAAATATTAAAATTAAATAATAAATTAAATAATAATTTAAATTAAAATTAGGGTTTCTGAACCGGGCAGCTTGCATCGGCTGCATTTCTCGTCGCCACCACGATGGCGAGCCAAATGCTCTGCATCGCTCTCAGTCGCGAGACCAACATCGCCACATCCCTTTCCGGTGTCGTCGTCGCCCTCCTGAGCCAGGCCTTCGCCGGACTCGAGCCGAAGCTTCTTCGGGGCCGCAGGCACGGATCCTTGTGGACCTCGTCTTTTTTTTGCCGGCGTCCGGTCCTGCTTCCGGGAGCGTAGTCCGAACCGAGCGGCAAGACCACGCAGGGTGCGGCTACCCACTGGCATTGAAATCCTGGGGGCCTTGGAGCCTTGAGCCTGGGAGCCTGAAGCGACCGCGCAGCACTTACGATGACAAGCAAACGCAACCGTGGCAACCGTGCTAAGACTGGAACTGAATCAGACTCTGCAACTGGTCCAACCGACTCCGACTAACCCGAGAACCGCGCCTCCAGCTTCCCGTTCGATCCGACAGCGAGCAGCTGCCTGGCAGACGTGAGGGTATTACCCCGAGTCAAGCAGCCCGAATGGCACAACACTGCGAACTCCTATGCACACTGCGGCGGTTTGTTTCACTGGGAGTCGGCAGGGTGACCCAGTCTAAATAATCTGTACTGCTCGGAGCAGGCTTTCCCGAATTTTGCACCCGGCCTCACCTAAGTCAGTCTATGATGCCAACTCCGAGTGGCCAAATTAGAAAACGCATGCCATTCTCCGTCATAATATGACGAATTAATGACTACTACTTTGCCCAGCGATGGGCAAGACGGGACGCCAATGTGGCCGTGGCACCCTTCCTCGAGCACTTCTTTGCTGCCTGCGGTCTCAAGACTTTCTGCCAACGCTTTGCCAAAGCTGACATGCCTTCAGCCTTCTGAGCCTTTGGAGCCTTTGGTGCCTTTGGAGGCTTCTGCGCCGATGCAGCCTTTCGCGCCTTGGGAGCCTTCCGTGGCTTGCCATGGCGCTTGCGGCATTTCGCTGCTGCGCCGAGCACAACTGAAGCAGTTATGCTTGGCGCAGCAACGGTGCTGCACAAGGCTGTCGGCCGGGAAGCTTTGGGCAGGCTCCAGTTTACCAACGCAAGCGCAAACTTCATTGCCACGGCCACAATCTGCACATGCATCGTGTTGCCGCCCATGCTGGCGAGCTCCTTGTCGGTCACTTTGCTGGGAAAAACCATACGGTGAATTGGAAAACCGTGCAGCATGACTTTTTCAAGCGGGCTAATGATCCTTCCAGCTCGTGCGGATACCAGTACGGCCCCAGGTGTAACAGTAGGCAGGGAGCCATCGGTCCGCACCCGGGCTCGGTTCACATTCTGGGATACATCCGCGACAAGCTCCTTACTGCCTGCATGCTTTGTGCAAATGATGTCCCAGGCATCACGCTCACGCGGCAAATGCAGGAACAACGTGTCTGCGCAGCAGGCGACTCCGCTCTCAGTGCAAGGCCTCCGACTCTCACTCTTCAACCGGCTGCCCTGCTGCATTGAAGCTTTGCACATCTTGTGCAATTCTTTCCACTTTGGAGCATGGGAGCCTGGAGCCTGGGAGCCTGGGAACCCACGGTTGGAAGCTTGCGACCACTTCCGTTTGCGGCTTTCCTGGTACTGTGCCACAGCAGGGTGGCTCGCCGGTAGCAGTCTATCCAAAAGATCGACTGCGTCTCCGGAAGCAACTGAATCCTGGACTTCCGCCCAAGCCTCACGAAGCCAGCACGACATGTCCTTTGGCGAGATGAGGCTCACATCTTGCCGGACCCCGATGAAGTAGTACCTAGGCCTCTGGATGGGCTCCTGTAGCTCGGCAGGGTTCATCAAAATCATTTCGACATGATAGCCTGTGGACCTGAGTGCCGCCAGAACCTTTGCAGAAACACGCTTGATGCCTGACACATTCTCCAGCACGAAGCACGAGGGCCGCACAAGTTGGATGCGTGCAACGACCCCATAGAATATTTGAGCCTGTTTTTCCTTGAGGAGCCTTGACTTATTGTGGAGCAGGCTGAACGGCTTGCAGCTGAAGCCGGCAATGTACAGGTGAACGAACGGTGCCTTGTCAGCATCCAGGACACTGTGGAACAGTACCGAGGGCTTGGTATTAGCCTCGATAACCGACCGAGGACCAGCAGCCACCTCACTCCCAAACAAATGCTGGTGCGTGATGCCGAGCTCCCTAAGGCCATGGATCGGTGCATCAATGCCACTGCAATCAGTTCCCACCAACAATCTTTGTGGAAGTTTGGCCGCCCCGAGACCAAAACGGGCATGAGTGGCACCGATGCTGGCCTCGGTGGCACTCTGAAAGCCGGACCCCCAGCCGTCCAGCCACTGCCTCAAAGTGCCTGGAATCATGGCGGCAGCGACTCTACTGGGCCTTGGAGCCTGAGAGCCTGGGTGCCTGGGTGCCTGGAGCCTTGAATGCAACGGTAACGTTTAAATTGCTGCACTTGCTGACAACTTCAAACTTCGCGACGAGTGACTGGCACTGGGACAGAAGCAACGGCGATGATCCCACCAGACCAGTACCCCTCAATGACCCTTGGATGCACACAAAACACCCTTAGATGCAGTGCCTGGCCTGATCGTTGCATCCAAGGGTCATCCGGGTGCATTGAAGGGTCCTTTCAAGTTTTGGTGTGTGCTTTGCTGAAGGAATACAGGTGGTACAGGGTGGGGTTTAGGATAAAGGTGGCTTGGTGTCGAGGGTTTCGAGTGTAACCTGGGTTTCAGCAATTGACCCTTGGATGCACACAAAACACCCTTAGATGCAGTGCCTGGCCTGATCGTTGCATCCAAGGGTCATCCGGGTGCATTGAAGGGTCCTGTCAAGTTTTGGTGTGTGCTTTGCTTAAGGAATTTACAGGGTGTACAGGGGGGCTTTAAGGATTTAGGTGGTTTGGTAACGAGGGTTTCGAGTGTAACCTGGGTTTCAACTATCATCGACGAACAACAATGACGAGTTTGAAGACTTGTATCAATCTTTGTGGAAGCTTGGTCGCCCCGAGACCAAAACGTGCTGGCATCGGTGGCACTCTGAAAGCCCGAACCCCAGCCATCCAGCCACTGCCTCAAAGTGCCTGGAGACGCACGGAGGGCTGGTAGACATGCAGCCTCAGGGGCTTGGAGCCTGAGAGCCTGAGAGCCTGGGCGCCTGGGGGCCTGGGGGCCTGGAGCCTTGAATGCAAAGTTTGAATTCTGCACTTGCACAACTTCAGACTTCGCGACGAGTGACTGGCACTGGGACAGAAGCAAAGCCGATGATCCCAGCAGTAAAGCCTCCCCCTCATTGCAGGAACAATCTGGCGGGACAACAGGATCCCTGGCCCAGATTTTTGCCCCAGCTGGCGCATTAGCCCATTGGCCCAGCTGTCATCTGCCACTGCCTTGGCAGGTTGGCCTCAAGGCTGAGTTCCTGCGGCCCGACACCCGGCCAACGGTGCCCACAGTGACGTAACGGCAGCGTACACTGTGTGGGTAGGGTCAAAATGCACACTCTACTAGGCCTTGGAGCCTGAGAGCCTGGGTGCCTTGGTGCCTGGAGCCTTGAATGCAACGTTTAAGTTGAATGCAGCACTTGCTGACAACTTCAAACTTCGCGACGAGTGACTGGCACTGGGACAGAAGCAAAGGCGATGATCCCACCAGACCAGTACCCCTCAATGACCCTTGGATGCACACAAAACACCCTTAGATGCAGTGCCTGGCCTGATCGTTGCATCCAAGGGTCATCCGGGTGCATTGAAGGGTCCTGTCAAGTTTTGGTGTGTGCTTTGCTTAAGGAATACAGGGGGTACAGGGGGCTTTAGGATTTAGGTAGTTTGGTGTCCAGGGTTTCGAGTGTAACCTGGGTTTCAGCAATTATCGACGATCAAGAACGGGGTTTAGGGTTTACTTTCATTTTAACTTATTATTTAATTAAAGTTACTTAATTTAAAATAATTTTGAAATTAAACTTTAACCCTAAACCCTAAACCCTCATGGGGGCTGTTAGGGGTTGAAGCCTTTACTGGAGTGGGCATTTTAGGGGTACCAGGCTTTAGGGAGCGGGCTATGGGCAGGGTGTTAGGCTTACGGCGGGGTCATAGGCGTTCAAAGGGATTTTAATGAATCGACTGCAGCCGAGTACCGTAAGATGGTGATAATCTTAAGGGTTTAGGGTCTGGAATTTAATAGGGTCCAGGGTTTAGGGTTTAGACGATTTATGGCCTACTTTCAACAAAAACGTTGCTAAACCCCGCCACTACCTCTTTAATCATTTTTGTGAGGGGTTTGCCAAACAAAATCCTTCGGAGCCTTGGAGCCTTGGAGCCTAGGGGCCCTCGCGGATGCGTGACGCGTGCGTGACAATGTGTTTCTGTCACGCTATACGCGCATGTACGCGCTTCTCTGAGGGTCCGTGGACCGGTGCGCCGGCTCACAGCCGCTGCGCAGTCTCCATGCGTTTGTGGTCTGAAACTTCCAGTACCGCATGGCTGTGGCGTTGCCGTGCTGCCATGTGCAGCCCCAGTTTGCCGCGACCGGCAATTGTACTCGTCGTATGGCCTCCAGGATTGGGAACGCAGACGCTGTGCATTGCCATACCACGCTTAGCTCGTCCTGATTCGAGCAGCGTGTTCATAGGGCTGAGCCCCGCGGCGATGCCCGATACGGGACATGCCTTTGTGTGAACTCCGGTTTAGGATTTAGGGATTTAAGGGTTTAGGGATTTAGGGGTTTAGGGTTTTAGGGGTTTAGGGGTTTAGGGGTTTAGGGGGTTTAGGGGGTTTAGGGGTTTAGGGGTTTAGGGTTTAGGGTTTAGGGGTTTAGGGGTTTAGGGGTTTAGGGTTCAGGCTTTACAGGGGTTTAGGGTTTTTTTGATGCGATGGCAGAGGGGTTTAGGGTTGAGGGGATTAGGGTTAAGGGTTTCGGGGCTAAGGGTTGCAGGGCAACTCCGAAGCAACAGGGTTTAGGGTTTGTAAGGATTTAGGGGTTTAGGGTTTGTAAGGATTTAGGGTTTAGGGTGTGGCTTTAGGGCTTAAACACTCGCAAGGGTTTATCCCTAAACCCTTAACCCTAGGCCCTAAACCCTAAAGCCCAAACCCTAAATCCTTACAAGCCCTAAACCCTAAGTCCTTACAAACCCTAAACCCTAAGTCCTTACAAACCCTAAACCCTAAGTCCTTACAAACCCTAAACCCTAAACCCTAAATCCTTACAAACCCTAAACCCTAAATCCTTACTTAAATACCATACGACCGCAGGACCCTTCGATGCGCCTCCGGCACCCTTGGATGCGCAGATGCCGCCGAGCAGGCCTTCCAAGGGTGTTTTGTGTGCATCCAAGGGTGGCTTCAACTTAGACTAAGTTGAAGCCACCCTTGGATGCACATTAGTGGTATGATTGTTTGGGCTGGGAGGTTTGTGAGGATTTAAGCCTTAGGGTTTAGGGTTTAGGGTTTGTAAGGATTTAGGGTTCAGGGTTTGCAAGGATTTAGGGTTTAGGGTTTGTAAGGACTTAGGGTTCAGGCTTATTAGGGTTTGTAAGGATTTAGGGGTTTAGGGTTTGTAAGGATTTAGGGTTCGGGTTTGTAAGGACTTAGGGTTAAGGGTTTGTAAGGATTTAGGGTTCAGGGTTTGCAAGGATTTAGGGTTTAGGGTTTGTAAGGACTTAGGGTTTAGGGTTTGTAAGGATTTAGGGGTTTAGGGTTTGTAAGGATTTAGGGTTTGGGCTTTAGGGTTTAGGGCCTAGGGTTAAGGGTTTAGGGATAAACCCTTGCGAGTGTTTAAGCCCTAAAGCCACACCCTAAACCCTAAATCCTTACAAACCCTAAACCCCTAAATCCTTACAAACCCTAAACCCTAAGTCCTTACAAACCCTAAGTCCTTACAAACCCTAAACCCTAAATCCTTACAAACCCTAAACCCTAAGTCCTTACAAACCAATCCTGGCTGGCCTGAGCACGCAAGCCGGGCCGGGATGAAGATCGCCTGCCGCCGGGGGGGGGGTTCTGGTGTTTATCGGGCTGGGGGGTGTTACTTGACAAGCTGACTGAAGAAAGCACTTACTTTTTTTCCATGTGTGCTCGCTGTCGGCCACACTGCTGGAGGGGCAGGCAACATCACTAGACTTGACGTTGCTCTGCACATGCCAGGATTCTGGCAAGCTGGACAATGCCAGGATTCCGTCGTGGCTGGCTGGCTCATGAAATCATTGGGCACAAGCTGCTTGTCCCTCTGTGCGTTCGGCCAAGATCCTAAGCCTAGGAGCCTTGGGAGCCTGGGAGCCTTGGAACCTTGAACTTGAGTGAAACAAAGCTATAATACATTTACACATGAATCATATCACTTTTGTATTATTGTCATTAATATAAATCATGGCTCCTCAAGACATCCCAGCCTTAGAACCTAGGAGCCTAGGGGCCTGGGGATCGCCTGTGCAAAACAAAGCCAGCCAGCAATGAAACAGTCAGCAGGCTTCACTGATCAGGGTTCCTGGTGCCTGAATATTTCATGGCCAAGTCGACCTGTCGCCCCCATTTACCGCACCGGCAGAGGGTGACCGTGTACGGCCTGCCAATGGCATCCAGGTGCCGCTGAAACTTCATCACCAAGGGCACCCGCTTCCACAGGATCACGCGTTCCTGGGATGGAAGGTTATCAGTCAAGTTAATACTAAACTATTTTATTTAAAATCGCCCAGGCGCCAGAGTGTAGCCATCCAAGAAGAGCCCGAAGTCGTCCCCATCGCCCAGGTAGGCGAACGTCACCTCCCTCTTCTTCGAGAAGCGGAAGTCCTCCATGGTCTCGTCCAGATCGCCCTTGATCACCTCACAGAACGGCATCTTCGTCTCCGTCACGAACTTCTTCGATGCGCAAACCGTCGCTGGGATCAGGCCGATGGAGTAGAAATAGCCTTGATCGGTCGCCCACAAAGACTTGGATCCGTACAGCGCCGCCATCTCAAGGCCGTCGGCAGGGAGTGGCGTAATGAAGTGCCCAAACCCGGGATCCATCCGGGCAGTGTTGGTCATCACCTCCGACCGCCTTGGATTTTTATCTATTAATAAATAATTTAATCATAACGGAACGGCACAAAATACTGAGCCAAGTTGCCGCAGGGCTTGGTTGAAGACAGCAAGCCGCACGCCGCACTTGTACAGCTTGTTTTCATACTCCTCGGTGAAGCGCTCGCGGAGGAAACTGTTTTGGAGCATCATCTCGTTCCTCTCCTCCACGGATGCGAAGGTCTGCGCAGCAATGCCTATCGGAGCAGATCTTGGTACCGCTGACAGGAACCCGCATTTGTTCAAGAACATGGAGGCAAAGGCCAAGACATCCTGGGCGTACGATGACACCGACAAGAGCAAGCCATCCGTCATGATCGGCAGTGACCATCCTGCCCACTGGGGATCCTGGTCCTTGGTTAAGTCTGGACTCAGTCGAATGAGTCATATATAATAAGTCAAACGATGCAAACAATCTGTTACTCCAACTTCGATCTAGCCTAGCCAGGGTTCGAAGCGATTCAACATACATCCTCGCGCAGCCCCGTTTGCTATGTATGGGAACAAGAGGATGCGGACCACCTTTTCGTCAGGCGCATAGAGAAACTGATCCAGAAGCTCCCGGATGCAGCACGCCACCTCAGTGCAATTAATAATAATTACATTCATTCACAGATTTAAGTTAATTAATAACTTCATCAGGCTCAGGTACAACAGAGTACACCTGCGGCGTTGCATTCTGCGGCGGCATGGACGTCGCGATGCTCTGCAACTTGGGCATAACCTCCATGTCTTCCCACGGGAAATCTGAGTTGACACGATCTTCAGAACAATTCAAATGAAAAACTAAACTACAACCTACTATTATTATTAATATGATTAATTATTATTAAAATGATTACTAAATTATTTAATTATTATATTATTAAATTAAATTTTAATGTTATTCTGCCGAGGTACATGCTATGATGCCACAATTGTCGGAAAAACTGCCGTCTGGGTAGAATGAGCTGCGATACGCATTGAACCCTGCCAGTGCCCACGTGAACTGCTCACTCGTGTCGTAACGGTCTCTCAGCAGGTCCGGCGCTTGCTTCAGGTGCCTGGAGGATCTATAATAATAATATTATAATAAAAAAACTGATTAATTATAATTTCAAAGCAATAAACCAAATAATTAATGTAACATCTAACTTGAACTCCCAGTCGTTTAAGCCAATGTGCATATAGTGGGACTGGAGATCCGTAGCCTTGTAGCGCAGCATCGCCGGTTTGATCATGGACTGAAGGACTTGTGGGATGTTCTCGCCGACATCCGACGAAGTGGCATCGTCACTGGCCCTTGCCAACGAAGTCGATCCCGAGCCAGGCTGCTGCTGCTGCTCCTCCGGCTCTGAGACCATTGTGAAGCCCTCCGACTCCGCCGTCTCGGACTCGGACGGCTTTGCAGCCGCAGCTGCGGCGGTGTCCGTGGACTCGGCCGCCTTCGCTCGGAGCTTCAATGCAGCCATGATGTCACTGTCCGCGCTGCTTGACATATGCTAACCCAGGAACTGGTCTGACTCCTGCTTCAGGAGCCTGAAACCTGGGAGCCTCAAGAACCTGGGAGCCACCGTGACAGGAATCGCAAGTGAAAGCAGCTGACTGTGATTGCATGTGGTGCACGGCAAACACTCCAGTGGCAACACTCGCAAGTCAAAGCAGCTGACTGTGATTGCATGTGGTGCAAACTGGCGGCTTGCCTTCACGAAGAGCCGCGGCGGCCGTCGGCAGGTGTTCAAAACCTCAGTGGAACTGACTGAAATCTGGGAGCCTAAAGTGCCTGGGAGCCACCGTGACAGGAATTTCAAGTCAAAGCAGCTGACTGTCATTGCATGTGGTGCTCGGCAAACACTCCAGTGGCAACACTCGCAAGTCAAAGCAGCTGACTGTCATTGCATTTGGTGCTCGGCAAACACTCCAGGGGCAACACTCCACGGGTGCGTGCAACACTCGCGGATTGCCTTTGCAGAGCCGCGGCGGCCGTCGGCAGGTGTTCAAAACCTCAGTGGAACTGACTGAAACCTGGGAGCCTAAAGTGCCTGGGAGCCTAGAGTGCCTGGGAGTTTAAAGTGAAAGCAGCTGACTGTCATTGCATGTGGTGCTCGGCAAACACTCCAGCGGCAACACTCGCAAGTCAAAGCAGCTGACTGTGATTGCATGTGGTGCGCGGCAAACACTCTAGGCATGCATGCAACACTCCACGGGTAAATGCAAAACTAGCGGCTTGTCTTCGAAGAGCCGCGGCGGCCGTCGGCAGGTGTTCAAAACCTCAGTGGAACTGACTGAAACCTGGGAGCCTAAAGTGCCTGGGAGCCTAGAGTGCCTGGGAGCCTTTAAAGTGAAAGCAGCTGACTGTCATTGCATGTGGTGCTCGGCAAACACTCCAGCGGCAACACTCGCAAGTCAAAGCAGCTGACTGTGATTGCATGTGGTGCACGGCAAACACTCTGGGCATGCATGCAACACTCCATGGGTAAATGCAAAACTGGCGGCTTGTCTTCGCAGAGCCGCGGCGGCCGTCGGCAGGCGTTCAAAACCTCAGTGGAACTGACTGAAACCTGGGAGCCTAAAGTGCCTGGGAGCCTAAAGTGCCTGGGAGTCACCGTGACAGGAATCGCAAGTCAAAGCAGCTGACTGTCATTGCATGTGGTGCTCGGCAAACACTCCAGCGGCAACACTCGCAAGTCAAAGCAGCTGACTGTCATTGCATGTGGTGCTGGGCAAACACTCCAGGGGCAACACTCCACGGGTGCATGCAAAACTGGTGGCTTGTCTTCGAAGAGCCGCGGCGGCCGTCGGCAGGTGTTCAAAACCTCAGTGGAACTGACTGAAACCTGGGAGAGCCTAAAGTGCCTGGGAGCCTAAAGTGAAAGCAGCTGACTGTCATTGCATGTGGTGCTCGGCAAACACTCCAGTGGCAACACTCGCAAGTCAAAGCAGCTGACTGTGATTGCATGTGGTGCACGGCAAACACTCTAGGCATGCATGCAACACTCCACGGGTAAATGCAAAACTGGCGGCTTGTCTTCGAAGAGCCGCGGCGGCCGTCGGAGGAAACCTCAGTGGAACTGAGTGAAACCTGGGAGCCTAAAGTGCCTGGGAGCCTAAAGTGAAAGCAGCTGACTGTCATTGCATGTGGTGCTCGACAAACGCTCCAGTGGCAACACTCGCAAGTCAAAGCAGCTGACTGTGATTGCATGTGGTGCACGGCAAACACTCTAGGCATGCATGCAACACTCCACGGGTGCATGCAAAACTGGCGGCTTGTCTTCAAACTTCGAAGAGCCGCGGCGGCCGTCGGCAGGTGTTCAAAACCTCAGTGGGGCTGACTGAAACCTGGGAGCCTAAAGTGCCTGGGAGCCTAAAGTGAAAGCAGCTGACTGTCATTGCATGTGGTGCTCGACAAACACTCCAGTGGCAACACTCGCAAGTCAAAGCAGCTGACTGTGATTGCATGTGGTGCACGGCAAACACTCTAGGCATGCATGCAACACTCCACGGGTAAATGCAAAACTAGCGGCTTGTCTTCGAAGAGCCGCGGCGGCCGTCGGCAGGTGTTCAAACCTCAGTGGAACTGACTGAAACCTGGGAGCCTAAAGTGCCTGGGAGCCTAAAGTGAAAGCAGCTGACTGTCATTGCATGTGGTGCTCGGCAAACACTCCAGTGGCAACACTCGCAAGTCAAAGCAGCTGACTGTGATTGCATGTGGTGCACGGCAAACACTCTAGGCATGCATGCAACACTCCACGGGTAAATGCAAAACTGGCGGCTTGTCTTCGAAGAGCCGCGGCGGCCTTCGGCAGGAAACCTCGGTGGAACTGAGTGAAACCTGGGAGCCTAAAGTGCCTGGGAGCCTAAAGTGAAAGCAGCTGACTGTCATTGCATGTGGTGCTCGACAAACGCTCCAGTGGCAACACTCGCAAGTCAAAGCAGCTGACTGTGATTGCATGTGGTGCACGGCAAACACTCTAGGCATGCATGCAACACTCCACGGGTGCATGCAAAACTGGCGGCTCGTCTTCAAACTTCGAAGAGCCGCGGCGGCCGTCGGCAGGTGTTCAAAACCTCAGTGGAACTGACTGAAAGCCTAAAGTGCCGGGAGCCTAAAGTGCCTGGGAGCCTAAAGTGAAAGCAGCTGACTGTCATTGCATGTGGTGCTCGGCAAACACTCCAGTGGCAACACTCGCAAGTCAAAGCAGCTGACTGTGATTGCATGTGGTGCGCGGCAAACACTCTAGGCATGCATGCAACACTCCACGGGTAAATGCAAAACTAGCGGCTTGTCTTCGAAGAGCCGCGGCGGCCGTCGGAGGAAACCTCAGTGGAACTGTCTGACTGAAACCTGGGAGCCTAAAGTGCCTGGGAGCCTAAACTGAAAGCAGCTGACTGTCATTGCATGTGGTGCTCGGCAAACACTCCAGTGGCAACACTCGCAAGTCAAAGCAGCTGACTGTGATTGCATGTGGTGCACGGCAAACACTCAAGGCATGCATGCAACACTCCACGGGTAAATGCAAAACTGGCGGCTTGTCTTCGAAGAGCCGCGGCGGCCGTCGGCAGGAAACCTCAGTGGAACTGACTGAAACCTGGGAGCCTAAAGTGCCTGGGAGCCTAAAGTGCCTGGGAGCCGCCGTGACAGGAATCGCAAGTCAAAGCAGCTGACTGTCATTGCATGTCATGCTATAATATGATTTTTGCTCTCGTCCTGCCCCCCCCCCCCCCTGAGGCTGCGGCTGCGGCTGCGGCCACAGCCGAAGAGTGATCACGACGAAGTCCATGAAGACATGGCGGCACGGGTTAGGGGTGGGCCTTGAGCCTGGCAGCCTGGGAGCCTTGGAGCCACCACCTACTGTAGTCTGACTGACTGAGCCTGGACCTGCATGCTGGGGTCTGACCGAGCCTGGTGCATTGTTCTGGGTCTGTGCATGCATGCTGGGGTCTGACCCAGCCTGGTGCATTGTTCTGGGTCTGACCGAGCCTCGTGCATTGGTCTGTGCATGCATGCTGGGGTCTGACCGAGCCTGGTGCATTGTTCTGGGTCTGTGCATGCATGCTGGGGTCTGACCCAGCCTGGTGCATTGTTCTGGGTCTGACCGAGCCTCGTGCATTGGTCTGTGCATGCATGCTGGGGTCTGACCGAGCCTGGTGCATTGTTCTGGGTCTGTGCATGCACGCTGGGGCCTCGGTCGGGGATGCACGGGCATCCCTCACCCCCGCAAGATGTCAGTGGTGGGACCACAGACATCTTGCGGGGGTGATGGATGTCTCTATCCATGCACGCTGGGGCCTCGGTCGGGGTTCATGCACGCACATCCTTCACCCCTGCAAGATGTCGGTGGTGGGACCACAGACATCTTGCAGGGGTGAGGGATGTCCGTGCATCCCCCGACAGGCATCAACTCCAACCAGGTGTTTCCACTGGAAACACCTGGTTGGATTGATGCCTGGTCTGACCCCTCGAGCCTGAAGGCTGCAGTTGGTTGTATGCAATGAACCCCACAAAACACCAAAAAATTAAAAATCCCCGAAACGGCCACCAAGCTAAGAATAAAAAGGCCTCTCTTTTTGGTATTGGGTAACTTTATAAGGAAACTAGGACTACAAAAAAGGGAATAAGGGGTACTACTGGGCATCCTAGTTATTATTAAAACCTTTACCGAGAGAACACCCAACGGGGCCTCATTCACCGCCGGCCAGACCTCCGCCGACATCTTGAAGGGGGGCTGCGCCTCTCCAAAAGACCCAGATTACTAGATTTCTTGAGCTTCTAAATATGCTAAACCCTAAACCCACAAGATTAAGTATGGCTTTTTGATGCTTCTTGAGCTTCTATATGTGGATCCATGACTCTTTATCTTGTCTTACACAACTTCGAAAAATCGGGTTTCTGGAAACAGGGATTTTGGAATTGTCGTGAGCAGCGTTGCAGCGAAAGGGTCGGCGGCTGGCCGCAAGCCCAAGATAAAACCTTTGGGGGTCTAGAGCAGGGTTGGAGTTTATTGGTTTGTTCTGTTTTTCAAGTTTGGGGTTTGGGTTTTTTAGGAATCAGAGCGTTGAGTTTGGGGTCTTGGGTTTAAGAGTTTAGGGGTTTGTGGATTAGGGTTTCGAGTTTTCGGGTTTTAGGTTTAGGCCTTAAACGTCGCGAGGTGATTCCCCCAAACCCTGGAACCAGCTCTGAGCCCACAGACTTCACCGAACTTGCCCTCCGCAAGGCACCGGCCGACCCCTCAACTTATCCCTCAAAGCCCACCCCCGGAAGCTTCTCCGAAAACCGAAATCAAAATTATAGGGTTCAATGCCACAGTTTAGGGTTTAGCGTTTGGAAGGCATTGGGGTTTAGGGTTTATCATGAACCTGGCGCACCAACCCCGAAAACAAAACACAAATCCTACAGCCGGAAAAATGCCTGAACCCTGAATGCAGATAAAAGCCCTGGGCCTTTTCGTACCCCAAACCCTATAAACCTCAAACGCCACACCCTACACCCCACACCCAAAATCGAACACTAAACGCCAAACCCCCAACCCCAGAGACTCCAATATCCCTCAATTAAGGAATATACCCTAAATTATAGTAGGATCCTTAAATGTGATTTAAGGAATATTCCTTAATTACGGGATATTGGAGTCTCTGGGACCAAAACAAAAACCCCAGAGCCTAAATCCTAACCCCGAAACCCCTATACTCCAAACCACTATTAGGGGACTTATAACTACTTGCAGTACCTCGAAGGACGGCCAAAATCGAGGAAGGCCGCCCTTGACAGCATTTTTTTGCAAAAGCTACCCATGAACCTCCAACCCTAAACCGGGATGTAAAAAGCTGTTTGCCGACCTTGGCCTTCGCAGGATATCCGTCTGTCACCACCTGGGGTGATTGTCAAAATTAGGGTCCGTCTTTGGGTTTGGGGTTTGGGGTTTAGGGTTTGGGGTTTACGGTTTAGGGTTTGGGGATTAGGGTTTCGGATTTAGGGTTTTAGGGTTTAGGGTCCCTAATATCATACGGCACCTAATATTTAGAGTACCCAAAAAAGGGCCATATTTTTGGCAACCACCCACCTGCGCTGAGCATTCTCAGGGGTCAGGGCTGTTTGGGTGGTGTTGGGGTTTCAGCTTCTGTCTTTACAGTTGGAATATTAGGGTTCGGGCTAGGCTTACGGAGTGTAGGGTTTGGAGAATAGGACTCAGAGTTTGGATTCAGGATTGAGGCTTGCTTTCTTATAGAAACGCGGCGAATAATTACATGGACCGGCCACGGTTGTGGGCTCATCTTTCGAGTCTTGTGGCTTGTCTATGCTTTCGTACCCCTTAACCGCTTACCCTTCCCTGCCCGTCAAACACTCGCCTGTATGGGGTTTAGGGTTTAGGGTTTAGGGGTTTAGGGTTTAGGGTTCTGAACGAAATTAAAAGCCGAAAACACACACGGAAAGCATCTGTAGTGTCTTGCTTCGACGGTTTAGAGATTATGTTGGTGGTTGATTCATCAATCGCAGCATTCACATACCGAGAAACAAACACTGCCCCAGAAATGGGAGTTTCCGAAAATGGGGTACGCTAATATAGCACCCTAAAAAGTAGGATCTTTCTTATATTGACCCCAAAATAAGGTACCCCTAAATTTCGGAAACTCCCAAATCAGAACTCACCCTAAACCCTAAAAGCACCAAACTGGCGACCTGAACCGTATGTGTAGGGCTCTCCGGAGTCTCGTAGGCATCTAAATTCGGCCTCTTTGAAGGGTTCCTTTTTCATCTTCGGGCTTCTGCCGATAACTGGGTCCAAACAGTGTCCCGAGCTTGTTGAAGAGGGTTTTGTGGAATAGTCTGGTATATGTGTACATGGACGCAGGAATCCGAAGGACTAGCATTGGTAGTAATTTATATAGGCTCCCGTTTTGGGAGTACGCAACCCAGAAACTGCTATGATGCAAGATATGGTTGCTATGTTCGACAATTTCTCGGGCCCCCATGACGTGGTTTTCTGTATGTTATGGGAGTTTCCGAAAATAGGGGACCCTGTATAAGGACCCCAAAATAAGAGTACCCCTACTTTTCGGAAACTCTAAACCCTGAACCCTTTATGGAGCCCTCCTAGATCCCTGTAATTTACTTAACCCTTAAAGGATCCCTGTCAAAGTACCCCTAATTTCGGAAACTCCCAAATTGGGGGAGTGGGCCGGATTCGGCAGGGAAGCTGAGCCCACGACAGGACCAGGCCGGAGTGGTAGGTCCCGATCGTAGTCCGGCTGGGTAGTGTTTGGGGTTTAGGGTTTAGGGTAGAAGGTTTTAGGTTTCTAGGGTTTAGGGTTTGCAGGGTTTTAAGGTTTTTCGGCTTTAGGGCTGCGGTTTAGGGCTTGCGGCTGAAGGGTTTTAGAGTCTTAGGTTTAGGGGTTCTAAGATCCCCGGATCTAGATCTAGAGCTCTCGGGGCTAAGCTTTATGAGGGCAGATTTTGGGGGTTCTAAGATTCCGGGATCTAGATCTAGAGGCTTGGGGATTAAGCTTTGGGGTGGATGCCAATGTAGTCCTCGTAGTTGTTGTTCGACTTATGTGCCTTAGGATTAGGGGGGCCATCGGGGACATGCAGCCTTTTGCCTCTCGTTCAGGTCACTGTTTAAGAGAGCCAGAAGTACTTGGAGGTTCATGGGTAGTCATAAGTGGGGTTACAAGTCCCCTAATATGGGTTATAAGTATAGTTACCCTACTGATAGCCCTGCTTAAAACTACCCATGAACCTCCAAGCAGGGTTAAAAAGGGTCGTCTTGTTGCAGTTTACGGCCAGGCTTGCAACTGCACAATAACACATGTAACAAATCCGCTTTTTTATTGTATATGTATGTATATATATATGTATATGTATACAGACATACGTAAATATACATATAGACACACACACAGGTACATGTAAACAAAAACAAATGAATCAATAAATAAACAAAGAAATATAAATACACAGTACATGTGTATATATATAACATGAATAAGCAAATAAACAGATGACACATATACATATACATATACATATACATATACATATATATATATACACACACAAGTATACACACATAATTACTCAGAACGCTGCTTGAACGATGCTTGAGCGACTTTAGGGTGCATAACGTCTTAAGAATCGAAAACAAAGCTTCTGGCTGTAGGGTTTAAAACCCTGTAAAGAAGCCTTGTCAAGGCCCTACACATTCCGCGAAAATCCCCCTGATGATCCGAGTGCCTAACATCCCGAAGCCAGGCACGGGTGGTGCTGTTGACCCCGGCGTCTTCCAGTAAGCGTACCTCAGGAAGGGTAGAGGGTTCAGGCGACTTGGGCTTCCAGTTAAGGTTTGGGGCTAGGAGTCTAAAGACTCAATTGGGTTTAGGGCTAGGGTTCAGGCTCAGCGTTGCATCTTGCGAAGCTGGAAGGGGTTCGAGGTTCGCTTCTAGGTATTTCATGCAGGCTTGAGTCAGTAATTACGGTTTTGAGGCTGTGGCCGGTCGGTAATTGTGACATTTGCATGGCATCGGCTTCATAGCTTAGCGCTTTTTATGTATGCGCGAGCCCTCTTGGCCAGCGAGTGAGATCATGAATAGCGCTGCGTGTGAAACCCCTTGGGATTAAGTGGAAGACGGCAACCATGAGTTTCAAGCCCTGCTATACGACCGTAGTCACGTAGGGGTCATGAGGGGATGATGTTACTAGTTATTCCGGCCCCCATATGACCGTAGGTAACTAAGCAGCCAGTGTGTTGCAATGACTAAATATCGACTTTAAGCACACCTCTGGTTGCATGTGCAGTACCGCTGTGAGTATTCGCTACATGCATGCGTTAAGCATAGATGCACAACTTTACACATACATACGGCACACCTGAAAGTTGCGAATGCATACCCCAAATAATTCTGTATGCATACTCAGTCTGTGAATTTGGTGCTTGTCCTTTGTCACTTGTCCAAGAGTCCAAGCGTTGTTGAATTCTGCAAGATGACATGATACTCGCTCAACGTCAACATCCCTTTTCAACCCTGTAAACCCCTAACCCTAAAACCAAATCAAAATTCTTCCCAAAGCCTCAACCCCAAATCGAGGCCGTGGCCGTGGGAGGCACGTATTTCTCTTGCTCCAAGTCCCCGACCTCAGTTGTGATTTTATGATAATTAAAAAAATTTAAGAGTTTAGGATGGATTTGGGTTTTTGAAAAAGGTACTTACTCTATTAACCACTCAGCCTCGGATGGGTGAACGAATACAGTCAAAAGTGCCAACACAAGCACACAAACAGAAGGACCCAAAACAGTGGCACAATGCTGTTGTTAAACGGTTTTCAGCACGAAGAAATCCACTCACTCTATATCAATGCCTTAGACTAAACTCACCCTTACAAATCTTACAAATCCCGAGCCCGTCGTCCATGCCGGCGCACCCAGCCAGCCCGTCGATGCTCTGGCTTCCGCCAGGTTCCGTCAGGCCTCCCAGCGTTGAGAGTTGGCGGTAGGGGATCCAGGTTCAAACGTTGCAGGGTTTGGACTTGGTCTAAAGCTTACGAGGTTGTTAGGCAACTGGACGACTAGCACAAGCTTTGGAATCTTTAGTCTCGATATAGCGTTAGGGGTATGGGGTCGAGGAGTTTTGACGCTTTCCCTTCATCGGTTATACAAAATTCAAGTTGAAGGCTTCTCTGACGGATCGCAACCAAAGTGCCAAAGACTGCTATTCTTTGATACCCTGTATATGCCCTGAATGTGCAGAAACGTACCCTGTAAAAAAAACTGCTCCCCAAACCCTAAAACCAAAGTATACATATCCTAAACTCTGAAGATCTGCTACTCTCTACATCCCTAAACCCTACCTAATCCTAAAAACCCTGCAAAACAAACATATATCCCAAACCCCTAAATCCCCTAAACACCTAAAAAATATCTACAATCCCTGTACCCAGAAACCATAGTTAAAACCTGCCTAAACCTTATAAACTCTACGAGTAACTACTCCTGCGCTGGCCGCTGACGATGCCGAAATGCCGCTTATTGCATGTAATTAAAATGTGTCTTTGGATGAAAACCGTGCTTCCGCAACAGCCCGCCGTGCTCATGTTGGCCTTCAGGTGGTTCGAAATCAAAACCCACGGTTCCTCAGGGCTCACCGGCGTGGTCTGGAAATCCCGCCAGCCTCATTTTGAAACGATTTGAGGGGCTCGCGCAGTCCTGTACGTCCGCCCCCAAAATCGTGCTCCAAAGTTCAATGCAGCTCCCACAATAGTGCGGCGCATTATTCTGTTTTGCCTTTCGCCTTTCACATATTCATTTTGGAGGGCGCCCGCTACAGGCTTGGCCTCTTCCGCCTTCTTCACTGGAACCAGTGCATCACTTTCACTGGAGCCGCTGGAGCCGTCCGACGAACTGTCCCCGAGGAGAGAAATCCTGGAAGACACTTCATCCGACAACTCCCCTCCCAGTTCCTTCACGCTCTTCTCCAACTTCCGAACCTTCTTCAAGGGCTTTTTGCACTTGAGGATTCGCTGCTAGATGATGTCCTCCAAGGCTCCGATGTCCCTCAAGAATTCGGCTCGCGCAACCCGCAGCCGCAGGAGAGGAGGGGACTTGGACTTGGAGGCATCGAGGACTTGGTATGGAGTACTTTCTGGAAGCGTCTGTAAAGCTCGAAGTGCTCTTGAGGTCGACGGTGGTAAACTCTCGTCACCTCTGCCAATGCCCTCTGCAAGTCACAATGTAATGATGATAGACTTGCTGACTGGGGTGATCGGTGGCTGTGGATGTGCACCATTACCTGAACGGTACAGCTGGTCCGAAGCCCGAAAGCACCCCACACCCCAGACCCTGAACTCCAAGCATGACGGCGCATGCAAGACGTGCGAGACGAGGGACACTGGTTCTTGAGGACGTAATGGGCTTGGTCTTTAATCTTAAATTTATCGGTCAGAGCTTGAAGATGATTCGACTTCGTGCCGGGGTGTATCGCTGTCGGGCTTCTGTCTTGAATTGCAAATTGAGCCAAGATGCACATGCAAAAGAACAGCTTCGGCTGCTCCTGAATGTTCGGGATACCGGATTAGCATTGTAGGTGCAGCTGACATTGAAAGCAAAAACAGACCTTGCAGCTGAAATCGCAAGACTTTCAGCACTCAAGGAACAGCAGTATTGGACAGTGCGAGCATCATCAACCATGGCCCTCGTAGTTGATGCTGCGGCACGGGTCAAGTTTGACTGTCTTCAAGGCTGATTCGGGTCATTTTGCTTTCCAACTAGCCTGACGAAACAAGCCGCTTCCTCAGGTCAGCCATGTCGTTCCATTGACCCTGATGCTGGTGCACGTGGTATGTTAAGTTTGACTCTGTTCAAGCTGTTTTGGGTCATTATGATTCCAACTAGCCTGACGAAACAAGCTGCTTCCTCAGGTCACTCATGTCACTCCATTGACCCTGATGCTGATGTAAAAGGTAAGTTTGACTGTGTTCCAGCTAGTTCAGGTCATTTGCTGCTTGTTGGTGCAGGTTGTGGTTGCAGTTGTTGTTGCTGTTGTTGCTGTTGCTGTTGTTGAGGCTGTTGTTGTTGTTGTTGTTGTTGTTGCTGTTGTTGTTGTTGTTGTTGCTGTTGTTGTTGTTGTTGTTGTTGTTGTTGTGGTTGTGGTTGTTGTTGTTGTTGTTGCAGTTGTTGTTGCTGTTGTTGTTGGTGGTGTTGTTGGTGGTGGTGTTGTTGTTCGGGCCGCCGGCCTCGCGAAGATGGCCTTGTGCTCGGACCAGTGGAGACCGCGCGTCGGCTTGTCGCCTCTTGGCCCGCCATGCGGCGGTGATTGGCTGCAGCCCTGCCCGCCGCCAGAAGGTCTCGGACCCAGACCTGCGCAATTATCATGTGCCCATCGAGTGGGAAAGGACCGAAACCAAGATGGCTTATGAGCGGCTGGGAGTGTAAAACGATTGCCGACTTTTAATTATTTCCTTTGGCAGGGCCACGCCTGGCTTTGATTATATAGCTTGCACCTCCAGGCGCCTTCCCAGCATCCAGGCGGAATGGATCAAGGCAGCGCCGCCGCCGCTGAGACTGCCGACCCCGTCGATGTAGAGCACTTTACGGCTACGCACCAACGAGGCCTCGAGTCCACCAAGCACTCCCACCACGTGCATTCCCAAGCGGCAGCAGCGGGGCGCAAAAGCCGCCAAGCATATCTCGCACGCCAAGTCCAGGCCCTCTCGCGGCACTGGCTCGTCGCCGCGACCTCCCGCCAAGCGCGCCAACCTTCAGGGCTCGACAGAGGCTGGTTCTGGCTACAACCTCCCACTTAACTTAACCCACACGTTTCACAACTTGCACATTATCCGTCGCGCAATGCGGCCCAACGTGCTCTGGGGACTTGCTGCACATTGCACAACCACACCAGCGGTATCTCGCAAAGGAGGAAGCGCTTCCTCCTAGCAAGCTCTATGTAAAGTGAAATCAGCACGATCTTTACGAGGAGCATCAAAAGGATAAGCTGGCTGCCACGAATATAAGTTGAATCCTGCGCGCTGGCCTCGTCCTCATCTTCATCAGTGGTGTAGTCTGTGAAAGCCATGCTGGTTGGTGTCTGGTCCTCACACGTGACGGGACACATCTGTCACACCCCCGAGGACAACCGTATCACACCGTATCCATAACCGATGAGCGCACACTGCTTCGTGATCTATTCCGGACTAATCCCTGCGTCATCGCTGACTGCTGCGACAACCAAGCTGAATTCTCTTATAACAATCTCGACTCGCGAGCAGCGCGGCCGTCGCACAGCGCACGAGCCCGCATTGAGTCCCGAAATAAACAAAGGTTTTGCACCGGCTTCTCATGGCCGTGCTCGTCGCCTAGGTGCCACACCACTTGCACCCTCCATGACCGGGCTCCCCACGTGGCAGCCCCGAACCTGTCGCATCGGGATCGGCATGCCAACCCGCTCCGCCACGATAGCCATTTGGACAGCGGCATAAAGATGTCGAAGTGGATGGGAGCTAGGGGGCGGGGGGAAGACATGCAGGTTCACTGTGGAGATGGCGAGGCTACAAGAAGCTCTCGCATGTACGACAAACATCGTGTCACACGCTGGTTCACAGGCACTCAATGCGCTACGCTGCATTTATGGCCGTGGAGCTGTAAGGGCTTCAAGGCTTTGGGGCTTTAAAGAGCTGCCATGCCCAGCGCTTAAGAATTTCGCGCTTCCCTCTTCTCACCCCCCGGCAGACTTCCCACAAGCTATCCCACACTTGAACAAACCACTCGTGTAGAAACCATGGGCAGGGCACAGTTTACACTTGCTCAAGTCTTTTTGAAGGTTCGGGGGCTTCGGCTTAGAGGGTTCGGGCTTTTGCTGGCGAGTCCCCGCATGACTTCTGGATGTGGACGCTGAAGCTTTCACAATTTCCTAAACCCATACACCTCAACTGCCGAGAGCGCCGCTGATATGTGTTTACACTTGCAGGACCCTCACAGGGCGTGGGGTGAACTCTAAACCCTGACGCAAGCTCGCGGTGAGTGGGTGTGACCCCGTTCCCAAAGTAGCGCACCCACCGCGTGCACACTGCTACCTTAAACCCTAAACCCAAGCCCTAAACCCTAAATCCTACATCCTATGCTCCCTAACCCCTTAAACCCCGAACCTCTGAGCCTTACACCCTGAACCCTAAATCCTGAATCCTACTCCCTAAGCCCTTAAAAACTCCCGAAACCCACCAGATCCGGGGCGGCCTCTTGGTCCATCGGATGGTCGCACCATCCTCGTTCTCTGCAGCTTTAGAGTTTAGGGTTTGAGGTTTAATGTCTGAGGATAAAATACGTATATCTGTGCTGTATATACAAGATGTATTTCTATATGATGTGTATATATATATATATATATATACTGTATGTGATACTTACATGATATAAAATGTATGTTGAACAGTATATGGCATGATCGCTAGCTCCATCAAAGCGGTTTTGCCAACACTCCGAAGTCACATAATACCCTAGGCCCTAAATCCACAGCCCCAGTTACAGATACACCGGCTTTCAAACTCACCCTGCTCTTTTTCAGGTCCTCCAAAGCCAGTTGGAAGGACCCATCTTGTTGTGGAGTGGAGTCTTCCGGCGGCTCCCTGCCACAAAGGATTTAGGGGTTTACGGGTTTATAGTTTGAAGTACAAGGAGTTTTCTGAAGAGTTTTGCACGTTGTTTTCAGGTGTTTTTGTGTTTTGAGCATTGCTGATGATTTGTATGGTCGGAGGAACGGGGATCAAAGTATCCCCCACACTCCGCAGGCTGGATGGCAGACAGTCCGACTTTTCAGACGTAGTTACTAGTTCATGGTTGGGATAGGGTTAAACATGTACACTTCTATTCCTTATTGGGTTTAAGTACCCGGAAGAATGTAAAATGTTACCCAACTGTGCTAAAGGCTATGCCTTTTCTGATGCAATCCACGCAGGAACTTAAGAACTAGGATCAAGAGTAACCTAGGAATAAAAAGGGTGCCCTTTTTGGTTCAAAGGTGCTTATAAGGGAACCTGAACCCTTAAAAAGGGAATAAGGGCCTTCTCTGGGTCCTAGAGAACCATCTTTGACCTGTCCTAAACAGGGTCGATCAGGCTTCAGTCAATGACACCGTACATGCCTTAATGGTTTAGGGTTTAGGGCTTAGGGTTTAGGGTTTAGGGTTTAATGGCTACCTATACTATTTTTGGGAGGGTTCCTTATTTCAATTGTGGTGAAATTTAACCCCAAAACCCTATTCGAATTACTTCAAGGGTCTATAATTTATAATAAGACGGGGAAGACCAGTGCCTCAGAGCCAAAAGTTCTGCTAGTCGCGATGGCTCCTTAGCAAGGCAAAGGGCATCAGAGTCTCCCAACATCCACTTAGGCTCCCCAAACCCTGAACTCCCCTTAGAACCATAATAAAAGAAGCTTTTAAATATTCTCTTGGGTTTATATGAACAACTCTAGAAAACAATTCCTCAGGAGAGTATAGTTTGTAACCTAAAACCGTCGATTCCCGAAACTGACTACCGAAGCTCGTCCTACACCTCAACATAGAGCTGGCAGGAATTGGAGTCCAGTCGTTTGCAAAGCCTGAAATAGAACATGCGCTGCCATTTCAATCTTGGGAGCCGGGTTTGGGATTCTGGATGTAGGGTGTGGGAATACGGGTGAGTAGCTCGTGGGAGTTATGAGGGGCGTTAGCCACAAAACTGATTGCAAACCTTCCCGACTCTATCTCGCTCCATCCCGAGCGACCTTGCTACAAAGGCAGCCGCGGTTGGTGATAGATGGGGGCCCCGATCTCCAAATCGGAACAAGAACTTATATAATCACACAACAAGGTGCCTTGTTGACAGGACGAGGGCCTTGAAGGGGGGGATAAACAAAACAAGCCATTCGGGGAGCCCAAGCCTAAACTCTGCCCGAAGCCCTGAAAGAACTAACATGTTCAGGAACCCTGGGAAGCATTATTGCTACTTATGCGACGTATGCAGGCTTCTATCTTACTTCAGGGCTCGTCCACGGTTTGCGGTGATGCAGCAGAGACCAAAACACCCTACTCCCCACGAGCCGTCGAATCCAACAGGAGCCAATATGAGGCCTCAGTGACTAGAAAATTCTGTGTTATGGGTGGTGTGAGTTGGGGGGGAGGGGGGGAGGCATCGAACCAGGCCTAATTAATATACATGGATGATACGCAAATCCACCCGGCATCCCCATCCCCTAAGACCCGAAAGCCCTTAAACTTCCCTCAACTACAAGCCTCGAAAGCCCCACGAACTTCCAAGGCATAAGCTCATAGGGGCCCTTAAGGGTGGGAGGGGGGTAGGGGACCCTAAACCCTAAACCCTAAACCCTAAACCCAAAACCCTAAACCCTAAACCCTAAACCCAAAACCCAAAACCCAAAACCCTAAACCCTAAACCCTAACCGTCTTTTCTTAGCCCTTATAAAGTCCTGACTATGGGTATTAAGGCCCCGTAGTCCCTCCCGCTGAAACTTGGGACCGCAGCTATGGTTTCCGCAGCATTGCCCGCTGCCGCAGCAGCAGCCGCAGCCTGATCCAGCTCTTTTGAAGGGTCCTGTAAGGGTTCCATAAGCTTTCTATACGGTTCTATATGGTTCTGTAAGGGTTCTATAAGGATCCGATAAGGATTCATGAGGGTTCTATATTAAGGGCTCCATTATACTACAGGTTCTGTTTTCGGGCTCTATAGCCAAGGATGTGTGCGTTTGGGGGGGGCGATTAATTAACACCAAAATTACATTCAGGAACCCGAAGGAATACTTTCCGGCACCAATATTGATGCTCAGAGAACTTGGAACACTCTCATGATCAGGCGGTGCCTAGTTGTCGGCCTCGAAGCTCCGTTACCTTTGTAATTAGTGGGATACTGTTCCTTAGAGTTAACCCTACATTATCCTATGCCAGGAACCTCTCCTAGTAGGTAGGCTACTCTTCGGCATCAGGTCCGACTTTTCGAATTGGTGTCTTATGCCAACATCCTTCTGGCACAGCTGCCTATGACTACACAGGCCCGGGGTTTTGCAATGACCTGTTACGAAGCGCCTGTGTTCAGGTGAGTACCAAGCCGCAACACACAAGAGCCGCAAGAGCCCTCATTACAACGGCCTTTTGTGCAGCCACCGCCGCTGGCGCAGCTGCCAGCTTTTCTGCCCTGGGGCACAGGGAATTCAATGTCTCAGGATCAACTGTTTGGGGTTCCAGGGTATAGGGTTCAGGGCAAAGGATACAGTTCATGTTTTGGGCGGAGGAGGTTCGACTCTGGGTTTAAGTAAGGGGCTTCGGCTACCAGAATCGCGCGAAACCCCACGACATCGAGCTTGAACCCAACACCATGACTCCAAACCCCGAGCCCTAGAGCTTGAACACGACAACCTCAGTCTTGGAAGATCCAGGCCTAAGACCCACAGGCAAGCATCAACCCCACATCCTAGAGCCCGAAGCTCTGAAACTCTTAAGCCTCAAATGAAAAAAGCCAAAACACCCTACACTTTGGCTCCAAACCATCGTAAACACACACACACAAGCATAACCTGCACCCTAAAAAGGGCCCATGTCCAACAACGACGACTACCACGATTACTGACACCACTAGGACTACGACGACGACTACGACGACGACTACGACTGCTACTGAAGACTACTTTACTACACCACCAGAGGCTCTTTGGCCCGGCCTCTTCCTTCGTGCAGCCTCTTGGGCTTCTCGCTCTTCCTCCTCCTTGGGCTTTGTGGTTCAGACTGGAGGGCCCTTTAAAGGGATCCTTTATAGGGTTCCTTAAAGGGATCTATAAGGGTTCTATAAAGGGTTTAGGGTTTAGAGTTTCCGAAAATTAGGGGTACCTTATTTAGGGGTCCTTATAATAAGGATCCGACTATTTGGGGTACTATATTAGGGTCCCCTATTTTCGGAAATCCCCATATACAGGCTTGGGGGAGGGGGGTGTGTTAGAGGAAGATTAAACAGTCACAGAACAAGGACTACGAGGACGTTTGCCATCGTTTATACTACTTACGTAACTAAACCGCAGGCTTTTCAGAGTGTTAAAGTTTGGAGAGAATGGCTGGGATTGGTGGGGTTTCCCTTCAGGTCTTCGGGCTTGTCCTCTGAAAGCCTTAAGGGCCTTGTCCACACATTTTTGTGGTGGTGGTGGTCGTGGTGATGGTGGTGGTGCCAGTGCCGGTGCCCGTGCTGCTGGTTCGGCTTCTTTTCGGCACGCTTCCCTGGGCCCCAGGCTTCCAACCCCAAGTTTCGAAAAAGTAGTGGTTTCTTTGTTAGATTTGCACAATGGAAGACCAGGCACCTAAATAATGCAAACAGGACAGGGCAACATCGTGCCCCTCTATAAACAAAACTGTAGATACTCAACATAGGGCCAATATAGAGACACACACTAGTGACAAGGTCATCTGCGAGAGCCCCAGACAAACATCGTATCAGTCCTACATACGCACCGCGAAATAATGCAGTGTTTCCGCTCACACTGCTCAGCATCTGGGATCTCGCGAAGTGTTCGGGTTGATTAGGGTTCCGTGTCTTAAGTTTCCATGAAGTAATAATCAGAATAGGGTTTTGGGGCCCAGTGTACTATAATCATATCAGGGAACCCCCTAACATAGTATAGGCGATTGTTAAGGCCGCTGCTGCAGTAACCCTCTGTAGACCCGGAACCCCAAACCCTGCTCTTTAGCAAAGCGAAGCCTGCCTGTATTGTCTTCCACCTTGCGCACTCGACTACTGTAGGGGCCTTAATAATTAGAATAGGGTTTTGGGGCCCATTATACTATACTTATATTGAGGAGCCACCAAAATAGTATAGGCAATTGATTAGGCCCTATATTAGGCACTTCTCAACCTTGAGTCCTGAAACCTTTATGACTATGGCCCGAAATACGACAGTAGAACTTCCAAAGCCCGAAACCCTTAAAGCCCCAGTCCCCAAGCCCTGAAGGCTAAAACCCCGGTCGACCCCCAAACCCTAAAACCCTGAAGCCCCACAAGAATAAAAACAAGCTCACTAGAACAAATTGAAAGTCCCTAAACCCTAGTAGCCCTGAAGCCCCGCAAACAAACACTCATTTAAACAGATTCATAAAAAATCGCTAAACCCCCAAAAACCATCCAAAAGCCTCAAAACCACCACGACGTGCCGGCCTTCCGAAGACGCTCCTTCTCCATCTCTTCCTGAAGTCTAGCAACCTACGTAGTAGGTTCCTGGGTTTAGGGTTCATGGCGTAAGGTTTAGGGCTTAGGGCAGTTCAGGGTTTAAGGTTTAGGGTTAGCGTACTAGAAAGCGGTTTCTATAAGGCTGCAATTGCATCGTAGGTCCCGGGCTTCGGGTACTGTAACGTCGATCTATTTATGCCTGAGGGAACAGTAGCCGACCACACAGGAAACTCGTGCGCGGATATCATCGTAGATGTACCGGTATTTCTAGTTGCTCGAAACCCTATCTTGTATGCAACCAACAGGTTTCAACCAATTTCAACCAGGAAGACAGAACATCTACCAAGCTGCAGATTCAAGCTTGAAGCTGGCAACAGCCCGGTTTAGGGCTTGGGGTTTCGGTCGTCGAGGTGAAGTTTCCATCATGTCGGACCAATCATATCTGGGCTTAGGGGTGTAGGGTACTAGCTATGGTCTCCATTGTAGTTCCTTGTCACTTTGTGGTCACCTTGTGGGATCCTAGATGTATAATCGGTTAAGCCCAACAAAGGAACTGCAATGAGACTACAGGTCTTTACTCTCTTCTTCAACAACCTAAGATAGAGCCAAATTTTTAAGGCCAAAAAGTTTAAAGTTCCCCCGTTCACTACAAAAGATGACTGTTCTTGTCGCATGCGAGTCACGGCAGGAGTGCGGGTACGACCCTGGAAGCGCGCCAAGACAAAGGCTCAATGCACTTCTCTCTGCCCACAGGCCCCAAAGTAGTTCCTTTTTGGGACAGGCCTTCAAGCGCTAAGAACGGCAAGCCGTGAACCAACTCTAAACGCTAAACCCTCAACCTTTGAAAGCATGAGTATCTGCGCAGGGCCTGCAAAAAACAACCCCTGTAAAACACAAGAGGAGCTGCCGTGAGTCCTCGAAACGAGACACGACGAGCGCAGCCGAACCCGGACCAACCATATAAAGTATAGGGGCCTTAAGAATGAGAATAAGGTTTTGGCACCAATTATACAATAATTATAATAAGGAACCCCCCAAAATAGTATAGGTAATTTACTGCTACAGGTAATCATAGTAAGGGACCCCCAAAATAGTATGGGTAATTCTTAAAGTGCTATTATAAGTACGTGACCGAGAGGCCGGGGATCGACGCCAAAGGGTAAGGAAGACTCCTCAACCCTCACACACCAGAACGGATACCCTGTAACCCGTTCAAGTCCAGAGACTCCAATATCCCTTAGTTAAGGAATATTCCTTAAATCATAGTAGGGATCCTATCATAATTTAAGGGATTTTCCTTATCAACTAAAGGATATTGGAGTCTCTAAAAGTTCTAATCTGCGAATCCTGAGTCCTGATACTCAAAGATGGAGCCTGTGTCCCGCAACCACCCTAGAACTCCCAGCCCCACCATGACCTACTGGCACCAGAACCCACCTTCTCCGGGTATATTACGGTCCCTAAACCCTAAACCCTAAACCCTAAACCCTAAATCCTAAACCCTAAACCCTAAACCCTAAATCCTAAACCCTAAACCCTAAACCCTAAACCCTAAACCCTAAACCCTAAACCCTAAACCCTAAACCCTAAACCCTAAATCCTAAACCCTAAACCCTAAACCCTAAACCCTAAACCCTAAACCCTAAACCGTGCCGTTATGCTTAGACCTTTCAGCCTTCAGCCCTCTCCCTGAGACCCGCATTCTGGGACCCTGCAAAGCGGCCTCATGCCGCCTCACCTGCTCTTCGAACCTGGCTTTCCCAAAGGCTCCATGTACCTTTAAGGGTTTAGGGTTTAGGGTTCCTCTAAGGGTTCTATAAAGGGTATCATAAGGGTTTAGGGTTTAGGGTTTAAGGCTCCATGTACCTTTATAGTAGATACCTAAGCCTTAAAGGGGTCCCTATGTAGGTACTTTAAGGCCTAAGTATATACTATATGGGTACATGGAGCCTTTGGGTTGTGGACAGCTTCCAGTTTGAAGGTGCACGTGGGAGTTCGCGTGATTTTAGGCATCCGGGCGTCCCCGAATGTAACGTGGGCTCCTTTGTCTGGCGAAATTCCCAAGCTCGGCTAGTGCACCTGGGGCACCAATAAAAAAACCAAACATCCTGTCAAACCTGCAGCCGTGTACGAAACTTGGTAAGCCTGAAGCCCTACACCCTAAACCCCTAATTAAGCTTCAAGCCCTAAACCCCGAAACACCTAAATGCGGCTGAAATCCTTGAGCACAGAGTTGGTCAAACGCGGCCGGTAAACGCTTTCAGCTGGTCCTGTGTCTTCTGGTTTAGGGGTTTCGGGTGTAGGGGTTTCGGGGTTTACGCGATTTAAGGGTTTTAAGGTATAGTAATAGGGTTTTACAGTTTAGGGTTTAGGAAATTCTGCCATGGCTCTAGGATAAGCTTCAGATTGTAACAGGGTTTTTGTATATTGAACGCAACAAAAAAGTTGGGTTTACATCTCGTAATTTTGACCATAACCCTCCGAACCTCTATATTATGTTCACATAAACCGCTACAACCCGAAATTCTATGAGTCTGAAACCTTCGTGTTATAACACAGGCCCAAAAGACCACACACAACTTTGTAAGGGAGAGTACGTCCCTTGGTTTTCGGGCTTCTGTTGATAATAGAACATATACATACACACGTATGCACAAACATACGTACATGACATGAATATATATATATATATATATATATATGTGTGTGTATATGTATATACATATGCTTTATGGTTATATGCACATATGCATGTCTTTTTCACCCAAATCTCGCCCTGAAAATCTGCTTGCACCCATCACCTATACAAAGCTGCCCAAATTGTGACACATGCAAGCCTTTACGCGACACCCTAGAAACGATGAATTGCCCTGACTCCTGGTCCAGGGGGAAAAGCTCTGGCTTTCTCCATGAACCTGAGAGTTCGCAGGTCGTACGAGCAGTCTGCAGATAATTCGATGCCTGGATCCTAAGCCAGAAGATCGGTACGACGGGCGACGGGACAGGTTCCACACCTGCCATGGGTTAGTGAAGCTAGTGTATCCTCCATGGGCTACCCATCTGCAAACGGCAACTTAGGCTTGCTGAGGTTTCCGGGTTGAGGGTTTGGGGCTTCTACTGGGCTTCTGGGTCTAGGGTTTAGGGCCGTTTAAGCCTTTCGCCCTTGGGGCTTCAGGGTTGAGGGCGTATGCAACCTAGGGGTTAACCTAACTAGTTTAGGGTTTAGGGTTTAGGGTTTAGGGTTTGAGGCTCTTGCGGAGCAACCTAAGAGCACCCTCAGCTATGGGCAGCATCAGCCGGATTCGCAACCACGAGATCATCGATCATTGGGAATGGATCCTCCTCCATGCGATCAACTGCCTTGTCATCCCCAGGCTCATAGGCGTCGGGGTTCGCATCAGTGGAGAACAAACTCCTTGCACCAATGAATTGCTTCACAAGAGACACCAGCTGAGTCTTGCCACAGTTGGCTGGCCCGCAAAGGCGTGTGCTGCACTCACTGGTGTTAAGTCCCTACAGACTCTCGCTCCCATGGCAGCCATCAGGGAATTTCGGGTGCCCGTCAAATGGAAGTATCGAAAACAGACTCTCTCAAGGAGCCGCTTGCCAGCTTCATTCTGCTCTTCCGTCACACCAGTCAGACAGTGGCTGGTGAATGCAGCAATCGCTGCATTCTTGCGACCACTAGCCTTGGGGCTCTTGCGGAGCACCCTAAGAGCACCAGCAGCTATGGGCACTGGGGCATATGCACGTGCATTACTCTTCGGGGGTTGGGATTAAAACACAGGCCTGACTGGTTAGAATCGGGCCTTAGACTTGAAGTCATATTATCGTACATGTGCACACTGACTATAGGCGAAGATTTCTATTAACATCTAACGAAACCCCCAAAAGTAGGTAACTTAGTCGCCCGACACTTATAAACGGCGATTAGTCTTCATATTTTGGGAGCGAGGCATTAACTATTCTTCCGAACCGTATTCTACTTAGGGCTCGGCTTGTACCAGACTTAGACGCTGCTTGGCCGCCCTTCCGGTTTCTAGCACTGCCCTAAACTGTGAGGGTTTGGGGGTTTAGGGTTCCTGTGTTCTTTTAGTGTTTAGAGCCCTAAACTGTTAAGGTTCGAGGATTTTCGGGTTCCTGTAAGGCCCTAAACCTTCACTCTGTGCCAAGGCCTCAACAGGTAGGATGGAGCAACCCCAAATCAGTAATCAACAGCCCTTGTATACTTGTATACCCTAAACCCGGGTGATTGCGAGATTCATGGCTCAACATCACCCCAAAAAAAGGATGCATCTCCCGAAATCCAAAACAGTCTAGACCTCAAAACCCAAACCCGAGCTCCTGAACTCCAAAAGAGACCACCAAAGTGATATTATCCTCAGGCCCGTAAGCCGTAAACTTCAAACCCTAAACCCCTAAAACCCTCACCCCTAAACCCCTTGACTAAACCCTAAATCCTACCTGTGGCCTAAAAGACCTACCTTTTTATGGAACTGTATAGAGACACCATAGTAAGAAACCCTAAAAAGGTAGGACTTTTCGGCCGCCCGACTGATTCTGTGTCAAGCGGCCGTTGCCCCGACAAGTCCACCGGACTAGCGTTGACTCCCCATGGAGCTGGCCAAGGCAGTTAACAGTCGCAATAAGGTTGTCACAAGTGTAGGGTTTGGGACTGTGAAGATTTTTGGTTGAACTTACTTGCTCAGTATCTGATTATCTAGGACAGACTGTGAAGAGTTTTGGTTGAACTTACTTGCTCAGTATCTGATTATCTAGGACAGACTGTGAAGAGTTTTGGTTGAACTTACTTGCTCAGTATCTGATTATCTAGGACAGACTGTGAAGAGTTTTGGTTGAACTTACTTGCTCAGTATCTGATTATCTAGGGTGGCTTACTTGCTCAGTATCTGATTATCTAGGGTGGCCCGGGAAATTAACAAGTTCGACAAGGCGTCACGAGTTTAGGGTTGGGGACTGTGACAGTTTGGGGTTAAATGTTAAACTGGGTTGTAGTTTTGGGGTTCTGACAAGTATTTATGAATAGGTACCTCTATAGGAACCATAATGGAAATTAAAAAGTTTCCCAAATTGCCACCTAGTAAAGGTTTTCGGTGTTGGTGTTCAGGGTTTGCCCGATGGCTCAAAATGGTTTCTAAATCCTTAGATAGTATGGTCTTTCGGCGCATGAAGCCAAAAACCCAACTCACTCGCAAGCCTTACAAATACGAATCCTAAGAGCCTAGGGCTGTTTACTGTTGGGGTGTGGGTCATGTTGGGTCTCGGCGTTGTGTTGTTGCTGTTGTCCTTAGGATTTAACGGTATTGGGATTATGGAGCTTGGGCTTCAAGGTGAAAAGGCTTGACCCACAGGAACCGAGTTGCTCAGGGTGTGATGGGAGTTGGAGGTCGATAGTTTGGGAACTAGGCAACCCTACGGAACTTTGGGCTCATAATTTGCTTCAGGATCTGGCAAAGCCTCGGTTTGAGAGTGCCCACCCCTCCACCATGAACCCGTAAAAGGACCCTTCGACCCCAGGTAAACCCTGGTCCCTGTAAGCTCTATGCACTGATTTTAGATCTAGACTCTAAACGCCCTGAATCCTATTGCCCTACATGCTTTTTCAATGATTCCTAAACATGCCAAATCCAAAACAACCTTAATATAGGGGCCTTAAAATTAGAATAGGGTTTTGGAGCCCATTAGACTATAACTGCAATAAGGAACCTTCCAATATTCTATAGGTAATTATTGAGGCACCGGTATTCAACCCAATACCCTAAACCCTCAACCCTCAACCCGTAAATCCCGTACTCCCAAAGCCTTACCTTAACCCCAATTACATCATATTACGGAACCCTAAAAAGGCAGGTCCCTTAGGGTCCAGGTAAAAAGGCACCGATGCTCAACCAAATGCCCTAAACCCACCTTGGACCCTAAACCCTAAACGGCCCTAAACCCCTAAACGCCTAAATCCCGTGATCCCAAAGCCTTAAACTGGGTTCTTGTTAAGGAACTTAATTTAAGTTACCATAATAGGGATCTATCGTAAATAATAGGGTTTCCTTATTATGGTAACTTAAATTAAGTTCCTTAACAAGAACCCAGTAAAGGTCCTTTCAAGGATTCCTTTCAAGCATTTCGCCTGGACGCGGCTTCCGTCCGGACGCGGCAGCGCGTCGGAAGGGGGCTCTGCCGGGATGCCGGCATCCTGCAATGGCTTAGGGTTTGGGATTTAGGGTGAGGGTTTAGGGTTTATGGCTTATGGTTCAGGATCTGTGGTGGTTTTAGAGCTTGTTGGGTTCTTGTTTAGGCTTCATCCTCGTGCACTTCTATCTGTATGGCTATGTTGGTGATATAAATGTTGCACTGATCTGAGCAATTGCTGCTGTCGAAAACGTCGGGATTACAGGAATGAGGTGCGCCACTAGGATTGCGAATCCAGGACTACATGAATGGACGAAGGTTCCTTACTGCAATCATAGTACACCCAGAACCCTATTCAAAATTTCTGGCCCCTATAGTTTGGTAATCATTCTTTGCAGCACGAGGCCTTGAAACGGGCATTCCAAAAGCACCAATTGGTTGAAAAACGCTAAACCCTAAACCCTAAACCCTAAACCCCTAAACCCTAAACCTTGACCGTGGCTGCACCCTGCAAGCCCAAGGCAGACTGAAAGGAAGTAGCGAGAATCGAAAGTTTTCTTCAGGTGCAAACAGGGAATGCGAAGGACAAACACTCTGGGTCTTAGCGCATACGCCCACTAAGAAGCAGCACATGAAATCAGGTCTTTGCTGCAAACATCTCCTAATGGTGACAAATACACTCTCTCCCCACCTCACATGAGCCCGTCCCACCTCCCCTTTCGCCCCGGCGCGCGAAGGGCGGGGTGCAGACCGCGCTCCATCACCATCGACGAGCTGTCGCCACATCAGGTGTTAAAAGCCCCGGCCTCTAGGGATTAGTAAGGATGTCTGAGAAAGGCTTGGGTTGAACCCTAAACCCTAAACCTGAACCATACGATAAACCCCAAAACCTCAACCCTAAACTCAAAACGATGTGTATATTTTTCTCGGTCCAAATAACGTCTGAATGTTTGCATTTACCCCCAGTGAAGGGCTAGGGCTAGGGCTAATTCCGAGAGGCTTTGGCGTGAACACTACACCCCTGCCCTAAACCATGCTACTCTAGAACCTTTACGACATGTGGATTTCCTGCTCTTTGCTTTTAGGCCTGTGCCCTGGAACTCAACGAGCCGCGCACAAGCAAATCAGCTTGGAAACTTCTCACGGCCGTCCAGGGCTTTGGGGTCTTAGGGTCTGGGTATGGTTGATTTTTGAGCTCCTTCTTATGTCTGCTCAACCATCTGAGCTTACACAAGGGTTTGGGTTTTTTGGGGCCTAGGGTTTCAGGACTCCGACTTGGGATTTGAGGATTATGGTTTGTTTACGTATTTCTGTCATGATGATGGGTGGTTGCCAAAACTAGGGTCCCTTTTTGGGTACCTAAGTATTAGGTGCTGTATTTTCATGAGGATCCAAAAAGGGACCCTAATTTTGACAACCACCCAGATCCCTTTTGGAACCCTAACCCGAAACCCTATAGATCCCCTTAAGGAACCCTAAACTATGGTAACCCTAAACCCTAAACCCCATTCTAAGGACCCCTTGGGTAATTCTTGATGCAGGCGAAGTCTTGTCGGTCTTTCCCCACGCAGCCACAACCGTCTGATCTTCTCTTTGGGTTGGTGACACTACACTCCCTTAGGGCCCCAGTGCCAAAACACGAGTTTAGGGTTTAGGGTTTAGGGTTCAGGCAATCATAGGATAATACCGTATAGCATAGTAATAATATCGTATAGTGGACAGGTATAGTTACTTTACTGTACGTGTTTTTTGCTATTTTGCTATTACTATGTTCGACGGTATTCTCCTATATCATGCAGGACTCTACTATACTTTATCACGGCTTAGTTTTCATTATGGCCATGCGAAGGATGGCAATGATGCTTGTGGCATTGCTGACGGTGACAAGCACGATTTCCTCGACGCCGGCAGCTGTTTAGCACCAAGAGTCCACTATTGAGACCGGCACAACCAGGACCATACTCATGCAACATGCACGACAGTATTTGGCACTGGGACACATTCAGGACAATAAGCTACAAATGCTCGTGTCTTCGATAAGGTTCAGAGAATAAGTAAGGCCTATAGGGCTCAGGCTAACTATAGGTTGAGTCTGAAACACTATGAAGGGTTTCGGAGGAATCCTCGCAGTCTATTGTTGTAGCAGCAACAGCAGGGGAGCACATGCTCACACCCAGCAGCACTGTCGCGCCGTGGTGGGCACCGTGCCCTCACGACGTGAGCGTGAGGACCCTGCCCAAGGCTTGCTTGCTGGATTGAAGAGGGGGTCCGGATGCGAAGAGACAGCAACCCAACAACAGACAGCAACCCAACAACAGCAACAACAAAGGTAGCTTTCATCCTGAACGTTAACCCAGGAAAACAACGAGCAGTGGACAGTGACGGCGACGACAACGATGACGATGAGCAAGCGCTGCAACCTCTCGAGTCTAACTCGCATGATTCGTGTGCAACAAAGCTGAAATGAGACCAACAACCACTTTAATCCCTGGGGAGCGGCCTCTACATGAATCACCGAACCCCTACCTAGAGATTGCCTTGAAGCTTGGTCGATGGCTGGCATAAGACCCGCTTGAGCGGTCTACAAGTGGAACTGCTGAGTCTTAACTTCCGCACTACACACAACAAAATGGGCATGTTTGGAGATGTTTGCTGGAACCCATCGATCGACTAAGACTGTAAGATTCAACAGTTTGGAATTCTAGACTTCGGGATTTCAGCGTCGAGATGGTGATATACGTAAACTTTAATTATAACCCCAAGCCTCTGCTCGCATGGTTCTGATTGAAATATACGGAAGTGTCGTTGCTTGTACACGGTTGGGCCCCTCGTCCCCCGAGCTGTAAGCTCCCAACAACTGCCGACCTTAATCGGAAATCCCAAATCCCGACAGCCTGATCTCTCGACCTTCAAGTACCTATGAGTGAGCCAGCAAGAAAAACCTCTGCACCCGAAACCCTCAACCTGAAACCCGGCAGCCTTCACGCCAACCTACCCATAGGCCCCAAAGTAGTTCTTTTTTGGGGTTCATATATAGAATTCTACAAGTTAATCCCAAACAGGAAGTACTATGGGGCCTATGGGTAGGCCCTAAAGCCGGATGACGCAAAAACGAACTCTTGGCCGAAAGGCTTGCTCGGTCTGTTCTGCAACTCGATGCCGACCTTCGCCCACCCATTCAAAACCGCATACTGAGAAGGGCAGGGGACTTAGTAAGTAGGTTATAAGTAGGGTTATAATTGGGGTAACTCCATTTAGGGTACTTATAACTCTACTTATCACCTACTTACTAAGTCCCCTGCCTTTCCAAGTAGGGTTTAGGGACTCAGGCACACGAGGCTTCGTGATCGCTTGGGGCCGCGACTTGGCGGCTGGATGGGGTACAGGGTCTAGGACTTTGAATACCGTGGCCTCGCGAAAAATAGCATAAAACTTCTGGTTGCACAATACATATGTATATACATACACATATACAACATGATATGTACATATATATATATATATATACGTACGTACGTATACATACATACATCCCAAAATCAAAAGGTTATAGGTCTCCACCCGGAAGTCAGAATTTAAAGTAGAGTTCGGCTGAGGTTCGGAAGGCCCTAACCCCAGAGCCGATACCCGTGAGACCAGTTGTTGATCCCGGCTTCGGAACCCTAAAACCTAAACCCCTAAACCCTGGCCCTAAACCCTATAAACCCTAAACCCTAAACAATAAACCCCTAAACCCTAAACCTTGAACCCGCGTTTACAAAGGTCTGTCTCAGACTTATTCAAGCCAACTAAGCAAGAGGGGACGCACTTGCTCAAGCTCATGCTCTGTTCGAAAGCTTCATTGGGCCAAGACTCTTAAACACCCAGAACAACACTGCGTGGAGCAGTAAAGCTTGAGGAGATAGCGCAAGGAAAAGAAGGCTATCACGGGTTGCTGTGAGAGCAAGCATGCATACATGTATGTCATGTACGCATGTACGTATGTATGTATGTATGTTGAACAGCCCCTTGGAGGGCTGTAGGGAATATTCCTTACTGCAGGGGTCTGCGTCTCTCCGGGAGCCCCCAAGTGCAAAACAACAACCATACTGCTCCGCAATTCTCAGCACCTAAACCCAGGCTACTTGAGGTTTTCGGGTGCACCCCCTATAGATCCCTTTAAAGGAACCCCCACAGATCCTAAAAAAGGAGCCCCCAATAGATCCCTTTAGAGGAACCCCCCTAAACGGCTTGGGGTTTGGGGTTTTGATGTTGGGGGCTGCGGGACTCAATGCTTCCCAAATTTTGGGCTGTTGGGATTTAGGTTTAGGGTTCGCGCTACGGGCCAGCTGTCGGTTCGACGCTAGGTCGGGCGGGAGCTAGACGGTTCCTGCCAAGCAAACGCAGAGACTCCCATACTGAATTGAGGAATATTCCTTAGGGTTCCTTAAAGGGTTCTATAAGGGTTCTTTAAGGGAACTAAGGAATATACCTTTTAAATCATATTATGGATCCTGCTATAATTGAGTATATTCTTTCATTAAAGGGATATTGGAGTCTGTGGGAAGCCGTGCAAAGCAAAGTGGCCTCTATTGAGTCGTCGTCCCAGTTGATTTCATCCTCCAAGCTGGTTTGCGGGTTTAGGGATTTTTGGGTCCAGTTAGGGTCTAGGGTAGTGTCTAGGGCTTAGGATTTTGGGTTTCAGGGTTTAGGTTTTCGGGTGTAGGGATTTTAGGGTCCAGGATCCGTTTTAGGGTTTGGGGTTTGAGGCTTAGGTCTTAGGGCTTAGGGTTTGTCAGGGTCCAGGATCACTGTCAAGGGTTTGGGGTTTAGGGTTTAGGGTCCAGGATCAGTTTTCAGGGTTTGGGGTTTAGGGTTTTAGTGCTTCCTGGCACGTTGTCTTGTCTTGATCGATGCCCCGATTATTTAGCTTTTGACTGAGCTACTCCGCAGTTATCTGTCCATGCTCGGTGGATATTTCGCACGCCCTTCAACCCGCAGCCTAGCGACCTCATTGGACAAAGACGCCAACAGACAGCGTCAGCATAAGGGGCCTTGGCCTAGCACTAATTTGAACAGGGTTTCACGGAGAATTATAGGGATAGTATACTAATAAGTATTGTTATGTATTGTATGCGGGGATCACATCAGCCCTCAGCCCTAAACCGCAAAATCCGCAGTGTAGGGGTGTAAATAGTTAGAGCAAGGGCTTCGGCCCATTTTACTGCAATTATACTTGCGAACCCCCAAAATAGTGTTGGCAACTATTTAGGCCCCTATCTCATAAAGCCCTTTCGTATCCCCTATGGTAACCCTCATTGACCCCTTTAAAGGCACCCTGTTCTAATCCGCACAAGCCCTAGCCCTACGTCCCTTTTCAGGGCCCCAAACAAGCACAGAAGCAAAAAGTAAGATAGGGATATCCCATATAAACCCCCCTTTTCAAGAACCCCAATAAGGCAGGGATACCCCTTTAAAATGCTTCTGATTATGTGCTTTCTGGGGTCCCTAATTTTGTTGAATCAACCCTTATGAACCCTAAACCCAAAACCCTAAACCCTAAACCCAAAACCCAAAACCCTGAATCCTCACCCAGCCGGGTCCTTCACAGGGCAAAAGTCCGGGAGACCCTTCCCCGAGGCGGTGTCGAAGGTGGTCTTGATGGGCCCCTGTGGTATGGGGGGTAGGACTTAGTAAGGGCTCTTAAGGGCACCTTATCTTTAGGGTTCCTTAAAGGGGCCTATGGGGTTTAGGGTTTAGGGTCTACTTGGAAGGGCAGGGGACTTAGTAAGTAGGTTTTATAAGTAGAGTTCTAAGTGGATTGTGTCGGGATTGATACAGTACCTCAAAAAGGCTAAAGTTTGCCTGCTCCACTACAGGGTCTTTTCGAAATTAAGTGGACTTTTTCGGAAGAGTTGAGCCTCTAAACTTACCTTTGGTTAGTAAGGAATGGAGGAATGGGGTACAATTATAATTACTATTACTACCATTCTTCCATTCCCTACTAACCAAAGGTAAGCAAACCCTAAACCCTAAACCCGCCTTTGGGCGTCAACACTGGCTTTGTGCCAAAGCACTGAATGCGGGCTTGCGGTTTCGGATACTTGTGCCCACCCAAAGAACCCACCACCACTTGTATCAGGAACATACGACCGTACATCAATGTATTAAGCTCCTCATAACTTCAAGCATATTCATGCCTGAAGCTCTATTGTTGCTCGTTGGTTTAGCGTTTAGTTTTCATGGTGGTAAACCCCAAACTCTAAACCCTAAATCTTGGCGCTTGGGAGTGTGTAGCAGGTTTCCTGCGTGCATCATGCAGGTGCCTCAACTAATAGAACAAGGAGCTGGGTCTTAGGGCATATACTGGTAGACTGGAAAATATCAGCATGGAATGCTTGTGCATATATGTATTTCTGTGTAGGTGTATGTATATGTGCACATATACTTTCTTATGTATATTTATATGTATATGTAAATGCATACGTATTGGTATAAGTATAGGTATAAAGGTATAGGTACAGGTATAGGTGCAGAAATATGTGTATAGGTATAGGTACAGGTATAAAGGTAGAGGTAGAGGTATAGGTGTATGTATGTGTATTTGTGTATGTTTGTGTATGCGTATGTGTATGTGTAGGTGTGTGTGTATATATATATATATATATATATACATATGTAATACATCTGTCTGTCTCGCGTCTGTCTCTGCCCCTGTCGCTGTCTCCGTCGGTCTCGGTCTCTGTCGGTCTGTCTTGTCTGTCCGTCCGTCCGCATTTATGTATGTACGTATGCATGCGTGCATCCTCGGTAAGCCTGGAATAGCCTGGGCACCAGTATGATCTTTTGTCGCCTTTCTCGTCTTGCCGACGATGAGGGTGACGATCATTGACACGCCATCAGGACACCTGCCACAAAGCATCACTCACTAAGAACCGTTTGGGGCTGCATGATCAAACTCTGCTGTAACCCCAGACTTTCAACCCAAAGCCCCAAACTCTCATCCGCCAAACATCCTAAAACCAATATACCTACACCTGCACCGTATTTTCAGGTAGGGGACCCTGCAAAAACCATGAGCCGTGATTAATGAGCATCAGTTGGCCTCAGGTAGAACGAGCAGTGGCCGTCCTGCCAGGGTTTGGGGCTAGGTTTTCGGGTCTGGGGATTTTATAGACAGGGCGTGGGGCCATGGGCCTAAGAGACTCCCCAAAACCCTAGGCAATCGAAAGCAATGACCCAGACTTATGGGGTATATCCCTGGGATAGTAGATCCTTTGAAGCCCCACCTAAAGGATAAGAGTCTCGGGGTGGACAGAGCTTAGGGATTCTACACCCCAAATAACCCACCCTTTTAATGACTCATAAAAAGGAAATCATAATCTGGAACCCTAAACCCTAAACCCCTAAACGCTAAACCCCTAAACCCTAACATGTAGGTTTCTTAGGGTCCAGGTAGGGTCTATAAGTTCAGGCTTTGAGCATGTTTGGTGGGCCCGGGTTCTGATAAACCCATGGCGACAATTCTGGAGCAGAGGCGCAGGGACTAGGGTGTAAGGTTTTGGGGTGTAGGGTTTTGGGTTTAGGGGTTTACGTTCTAGGGTTTGTGGTGAAGGATTTAGGGTTTTAGGGTCTACGTTCTAGAGTTTTGGGGTGAAGGGTTTAGGGTTTGGGGTCTAGGGTTTGGGGGTTTAGGGATTATGGTCTATAGAGTTGATTCTGTTCACAAACTAGACTGGTGCCTGGTTCATTGCTTGCCTCTCCTCCAAATCCCAAAGTCCAAAACCCGAAACCCTACCTATAGGCTCCATTGTAGTTCCTTTTTTTCTTTAACCAATTTCATATTCAGGATCCTAAAGGTAACCCCAAGAAGGAACTGCAATGGAGACTTTTGGAAAATATCGAAAATGTGAAGCCAAAATAATCGAATCGGGGGAAGCCCGTCACTTCCGTGGAACCCCATTGGAAATGATCTCGCCTAGGCCCTCAGCCCCATACCCTGAGCCACAACCTAAAACCCCCCCCCAAAGTAGGTAAAATAATGGCCCAAGACCCATAAAAGGCTATAATTCTACATACTTTTGGGGGTCCAGGGAGTGTCCTTCTTGGTGATCTGGCTGCCATTGGGGTAAAACTCCATCCTCAGACGGCCAGTCGACATGGGGGTTTCCGAAAACAGGGGACCCTAATATAGTACCCTAAATAGTAGGATAAGCACCCTAAATAGTAGGATCCTTATTATAAGGAACCCTAAATGTGGTACCCCTAGTTTTCGGCAACTCCCACATGGAAATCTGTTCCAAGCAGGTTCTTCATGCCATGGGCTGACCCAAAGGCTCCATGTACCCATATAGTAGGTTCTTAGGCCTTCAAGGGGTCCCTAAAAAGGTACTTTAAGGCCTAAGTACCTGCTATATGGGTACATGGAGCCTTTGGGTGAGGGGTTGGGGGCTTCAGGGAGTTTGGGTTCCACAAGAGTCCATTGTGATTTTCTGGGTGGGGTTTAAAGATCTTGATGGGATCTTGAGTGCCCGCATACGGCAGCACCATGGCTTTTTGTACCGGAAGGGTACCCCAAAGGTACGACTGGAAATAGACAGTAGGCAAGCTTCTTTCCTTATTCCCTAAACCCTAAACCCTTCACTTGAGCTAGGTTCCTAGAGAGGCGTGCGTACACCAGACCCTCAACCCCCAAACCCTTCAATCAATCTCAACCCTAAACCCTAAACCCTAAACCCCAAACCCTAAACCCAAAACCCTCAACCCCTCAACCCTTCAATCAATCTCAACCCCCGAAGCCTGAGCCGCAATAACTCTAAACCCTTAGCCCCTACCTCAAACCTTAACAGCCTACCCTTTCCGGGATCCTTATTAAGATTTCTGTACTTACTTCCTTAAAAAGCTCTCTTCTTCAACAACCGGGCCCCAAAAAAGTTCAAACTTTCTAAGATCGAGCCAACATATAAGGCCAAAAAGTTTGAAGTTCCCCCGTTGACTATCTGAGACAGTTGGGCTTCCTTAGGGGCCAAGTCAACCCTACCACGAGCCCGCAGAAAACCTCGAGGCCAGTGGGGTTTTAGGTTTTAGCACGTAAGGATGCTGGGGGTTTGGAATTAGCGGTTTAGGGGTCAAGAGTTTAGGGCCTATTATAGGGTTTAGGGATGTTTAGGATTTGCGGTTTAGGGGTTTAGGGAGGATCTAGCACCATTGTGGGGCAGACAGCTTCGGACGTGCTGTGTGCTATGCTGCGGAGTCGCGTCTAAGAACTCAATGTGTTGTCCTCAATTACATCATACTGTTGCAAGTGCAATGTGTAGAAACTTAAGTTTCAGTGGCTGAGGTAGCCTTTACGGAGGATTTTGCCCCGGGCCCCCTGCAGAATCTCGCTGATTCCTCCTGCAGTGAAGGACTTGCTGCACCTGGAGATCTCAGCTGAAGCCCGCACCAGACTGATTGACCGACACGGCTTACCTGACCCTGTAAAACCTTCCTTTCTAGGGTTCCGTGTATTATGATTATAGGTCCTCAAAAAAAGTACCCTAAACCCTAAACCCTAAATTATAGGTCCTTAAAAAAAGTAAATTATTTGGGGTCCAGGTAGGGTTTCGGGCATCACTCCGGCTACTTTGCATGAAAACCACGCGGCTCTGGAGACTCCTAGTCCCTGAGGCTCCATGTACCCTTATAGTAAAAGCTTAGGCCTTAAAGTACCTACATAGGGACACCTTTACGGCTTAAGTATCAACTATAACTACTATTTGCTTAAGAAACCCCCCAAAAAATAAAAATAATAATCCCTATATTACCCCCATAAGGAATATATTTTTTATTTTTTGGGGGTTCTTAAGCAAATAGTAGATAAAGGTACATGGAGCCTTAGGGAGTTGAAGTTGGGGAAAAGTCCGAATGCAAGATCTGCCGAGAGTCCCCTCTCAAACCCCCTACACCCTGAACCCCTACCGAATCAAGCCCTTACGCCATTCCATGTTGAGAATCCTCGGTTAGAGCGGCCCTAACCCCTATAAATCCGAAACCCCTAAACCCTAAATCCCTAAACCCCTATAAATCCGAAACCCCTAAACCCTAAATCCCTAAACCCCTAAATCCGAAACCCCTAAATCCTAAATCCGAAACCCCTAAACCCTAAAGCCCTAAACACCCAAAGGCCCTAAACCCTAAACCCCTAAAGCCCAAAACACCCTAAAGCCCTAAACACCCTAAAGCCCTAAACACCCTAAACCCTAAACACCCAAAGGCCCAAGCTCAAAAAAGCAACTCCAACACCCCATAAGCGAGCCCACCAGCCGACCTTCCCTCTGCTGCCATGGGCATCCACTCTTACTATAGGGGCCTCAAGAATTGCCTTTACGATTTTTTGGAGGGCTCCTTAAAGTTATAATACAATATACCCCAAACCCCGATTGTAATTTTTTGATTGGTTTGATGCTGAGGGCTTGGCAAAGGACTTTGCAGTCCCCTCCTTGCCATAGGCTTGTTAAAAGACAAGTGGTTCGAGCCCTTGTAGTACAGTACTCTATGCTTCTGATTGCCCAGGCCTTGAAGCAGGATGTGTACTCGGGATAGGGGGTCCTTGAACATCCGCAGCGCAGCTAAGCCTGCTCTAAAACATCTTCTGCACTCCCGAACACCGTTGAACAGAAAGGTTCCTGATGCCGAGACTGCGAAACAAAACTAAAGCCTGAACCCTATAGACCCTAAACCCTAAACCCCATAGACCCCTTTACGGAACCCTATAGATCCCTTTAAGGAGCCCTTCAAGAGCCCTGACTACCAGCCCGACACTAAACCCTGAACCTCAAGTCCCTCCTACCGCACATCGGCTCGGCATGCGGCATGGACGACCCGCGTGGGTAGTTCTTCATGCATTCGGAGATCTGTCCGACGAGATCTTTTCGTGGCATAAATGTAGGGTTTTAACGGCTCGGGTTGAGGATTTATAGCTTCGCAAGGATTTGGAGCATGCATTAGGCACGGGACTTCGTTCACACCCGGTTGGAAGAATCTTCCCTCTTCGAATTCCCCTTCCGTGCGAGGTTTAGTAGGCTTGGGGAGACTTGGGTCACAGGGTTCAGAAGACAGCAAGGAAGTATATGCTTTTGAGGTACCTGGACCTTCAGGGGCTCTTCTGACTCTTTTTGCCCTAAGCACTGAACCCTTAATGCTTCATGGGGCTTCGATAGCCTTCTCGAGGCTGACGTACTTCTGAATTAAATGTTATACTGGTTTTGCGGGAACAGACTTGCTCCCCCAGTCTGTGGCCGGGAAAACCGAACTCTCTACACCTAAGCCTGGGCTAAGTCCTGAACTAGAGCTGGAGCCTTAACCTTTATACGCTATAATTAAACGCGACATGTATGTATATATATATATATATATATATATAATTAAATATAGTATATAATATATAGGCCCTGAAGATAAATATCCCCTAACATCAAGAAAATAAACGATCACGTTGATTGAACTCAAAAACTCACACTCACACACGTGCACGTGCGCAGGCACACAGAGGCTCTAAACCCGACCCTATGAACCCTCAAGCCCCAAACTCTATAAGCCCTATAAGCCCTAGACCCGAAACCCCTATATATCCTAAACCCGATAAAACCTGTAAACCCTACTTGGAGGGGCAGGGGACTTAGTAAGTAGGATATAAGTAGGGTTATAATTGGGGCAACTCCATTTAGGGTATTTATAACTCTACTTATAACCTACTCACTAAGTCCCTTGCCCCTCCAAGTAAACTCTAAACCAAGCCTTGTTGATCTTCCAAATGACCTGGTTCACCCCGCGGTTTTCCAAGACTTCGGCCTGGCAAAGAGGGTTTGGGGCCACTTAGGGTTTGGGTTTAGGGTTTAAGTTTTTAGGGCTGGGGGTTTGAAGGGTTTAGGGCTTGTAGGGTTTACGGCCATTTACGGTTTGGGGGTCTAGGGTTTAGGGCCAGGGTTGGGGGGTAGGCCCTAGACGAAGACTACGGATCGAAGCAGTGGTTTAGGGTTGTGGGCCGTATTTTTTTTGGGTGGAGGGGGGGAGGGGGTGTTATTTAGGGTTTAGGCCCAGTTTAGGGTTTAGGGCCATCTGGGGTTTCGGGATTTTGGATCGTAGGGTTTCGGGTGGGCTTTAGTGCATATAGGTTTGGACTGTAGGTAGTTTTTATATCTTAGTGGGCTTATCGCTCCAATTCAGGAATTTCGGGTGTTGCTCGTGGTGTTTGCATCTGTTCGAACCCTAAACCGAGTTCGAGGGCTTTAGGTTTACATCCAGGAAAGTGATCTCTACTATATACGTCAGCTTGGCGATTGTAGGTTTTACCGGCATTGTCACAGCATATACCTCAAAACACAGAGGATTTCGAAAGGCTTGGCACTGCATGTGGGTGGTTGTCAAACTTATGGTCCCATTTTGGGTACCCTAAATCATAGGTGCCGTACTAGAATAAGGACCCAAAAAGGTACCCCCTAATTTTGACAACCACCCATGTATAGGATTCAGGACAGCTTCACCCTTCTTCGGCCTCCTTTGCGACTAGCCTCTGCAGTGGCCAAGAGGTCAGCGTCAGACCTTCACAATGGCCGAGAGCGGGAAACCGTGAGTGTTCGGATTTCTAGAAGTGCTTGGGAGTTTAGGGATGAAAAGGGTAATCACGGTGCGTAGTATGAGGCTTCCTACAGAGCCAAGGGGCTTAGTATACGGGCTTGTATAGATCCAAGAAGCTTAGATGCAATGTAGACCAATGTGATCCACCCTTGCCAACCTGGCTGAAGCCCTAAACTAAACTGGAACGATTCTCAGGTTGTTTGGGGTTTCGAATTTGTAGCGGCTAAAAGCAGACATGCACTGCAAGACCTAGCCCAAATAGATCGAGGGGATCACATGAAATTACGACCGAGCCCGATCAGATCCCCAAAATGAACTCAGCTAAACCCTCAACCCCACTAAACCCTGAACCCTAAAACATAAATCCTACAGTACTACTGTTGATGGACAAAATCCTGCACTACCCCTTATAAGGAATATACCAGAATTCCCATAGTTTAGAGCCCTTAGGGTCATGCAGGATTTTGTCCATCAACAGTAGTACTAAACCCTAAAAAATAACCCTTGACGCCCGCTCGGTGTCTGACCCTTCTCTGTCAGCTCATGGCTGATGATGACCTGCAACAAATACAGGGGGGGATTGTGAGGGTTTAGGATTTAGGGTTGAGGGTTAGGTTGGCAACTGGGGCTTGGGACGGCTTGGGGTCTCTTGTAAATTGAGTCCCGGTTGCTGTTTATCTCGTCCACAGCGCTTCTACTACCAACGACTGCCACTGCTACTACTACTACTACTACTACTACTACTACTACTACTACTACTACTACTACTACTACTACTACTACTACTACTACTGCTATCGACACCACGCTCCGAATCGCTTGCAACCCTCGAGCAGCCACATAAGAGCCAAAGCTTCTGTCTCCACCACATCCCAAAAGAACAAACACATGTCAAGGAGTTGAAGGCTTACGTGGTTTATAGAGCTACCACAACCCAAATGCCAAAGGGTCCTAAGTACGTAATTGGGGAGAGATTTACCTAAACCATAACAGTAGCTCCTACTGTAGAACTCTACTTTCTACTATCATAGGTACTTCCGAACCGCTGAGAGGGACACGAAGCTGCCCTGAGCCCTGCCTTAAAGGAACCCTCAAAGGAACCCATAGAAACCCTACGTCCTACTCGTTAGTTAGGGTTTAGGGTTTTGGGTTTTAAGTTTAGGGGTTAGGGTTTAGGGTTTAGGGGTTTAGGGTTTAGGGGTTTAGGGTTTAGGGGCTTCGGGTTTAGGGTTTAGTTACTTTTGAGCCTGCCTCGGTGATCTGAAATGGTCCGAGGGTATCGGGTGCACCGGTTAGGTACTGCGCCCCACCCGCAACAGTCATTGTTAGGGGTCGTCATGTTAAATCAGGACTCTACGGCTACTTGTAACATTTCCATATAAATATGTTGTTAGGGGCCATACTAACTAATAAGGGCTACGTATAACTATATACTATATACATCATTGTCGTACTGTTACCGGGGCAGTGCCCTTGCAACAGGAATACATTAGTGTTTAGGGTTTAGGGTTTAGGGTTTAGGGGCACCGTCGTTTTGATCCTCCCGCTGTAGAACAAGAACAAGAACAGCCCGGCAAACCCCAAACTCTGAAACCCCAAACCCCGAACCCTAAACCTTAAACCGGGAACCCTGAAAACCCTTGACCCTAAACCCTCAAACTTGAACCAAAAGCCTAAAATAGAGCCGCTGAAGCACCACAATGAGAGCCTCGATAATGTCAACACCGACCGTGATAGAGTCTGCTTTCCGGTCGATCTCGCAGCACGTGCAGGTGCAGGGTCAGGGGGTTCGAGTGTGGTTTTAGGGGTAGATGTTTGGGGTTTTGGGTTTGTAGCGGCAGTACGCGTAGAAGTGGGGCTAACGGCTCTTGGCTCTTGACTTAAAGACCCAAAGCCCCTTCAAGTCAAGAGCATACGGCCACACAGTACTTGACATGATCCTACTAAAGGCGTAATTCTCTGAATCCGGAGCGCTCCAAGGGTCCGTTTTATAAGGGTGCCGCACTATCTGGGCGACCCAAACCGGGACCCGAAAATAGAGAAGTTCTCATATCTTAGTTACCCAACTGTCGGGTTGCTTCCTCTATGGTAGAAGCCAGAAAGTTAGAATATCACTATCCTCATGCCCTTAAGGTAATGTATAAGGGATCCTAGCTCGAATCCTCCTAAAGCCATGTTCCAACTTTCTGGCTTCTAGTATAAACCCTCAGCCCCTAGCAGCCCTGACGGCGCAAGCCCCAAACCCTACTATAGAAGCTACCCTAAGGCCCCAAAGTAGTTCCTTTTTGGGCTTCGTATATAGAATCCTATAAGGAAATCCCAAAAAGGAACTACTTTGGGGCCTATGGGTAAACCCTAAACCCCTAAACCCTCAACCCAATAATTACCAGTTTATTCCTTAGGGCTCCTTATCGTAATTACAGTGCAATATATGCAAATCCTTACAGCCCTGATCCGTCAAGCCTTAAACCCAAAACCAAAAGCCTGCTGATCGAGAAAAAACAGATTGTGACACGCTCCCCTGTGAAAGACATTGGGAGTTTCCGAAAATAGGGGACCCTCATCTAGCACCCTGAAAAGTAGGATCCTTATTATAAGGACTCCAAAATAAGGTACCCCTAATTCTCGGAAACTCCCATATTGGGCCGTGCAGCCGGGATCCATCGAACGTGTTACACTTTCGATTGTTGTGGGTGCGACCTTTCAAAAAGAGGGCCGTTCACCAACCTTGTGACATCACCACACAGATCCTCCACCCAAAAAACCCCCACAGAAGTCGCCGAGGCATGTCTTCCCTGAGTTGGAAAGGGTGATGGTGGTGTGGCAAGCAGTCTCCTGAACCTGGCACTGCCGACATTTGTATAGGCGTCCACGTAAATGACGATGGAGCCAATGCAGCAACAGTTTGGTTCAAGAAGCGGCAGCCACATGGAGGCCCCTGCAATTATCTTCATCTTCGTGATTCGCCGTGGGACCGCTACCAAGCAATCCGAACCGCAAGCGGCATGTCTTGGTCTTGACCAGCTTTTCGGCCGCCGCTCCTGAATTGTCGCTGCAAGCCCAGTGCTTGCTTGGAACCAATATAGGGGCCTTAATGTTAGAATAGGGTTTTGGGGCCCATTATACTATAAATATGGTAAGGAACCCCCAAAAGACTATAGGAAATTATCAAGGCCCCTAAAAAAAGACTATAGGAAATTATCAAGGCCCCTAAAAAAAGACTATAGGAAATTATCAAGGCCCCTATATCAGGTTGATGGCCTCCTTTGCAGCACGTCAGGGTCTCTAGAGCTAACCTGGATCCTGAAGAACCTACCTCAATCGGGGGATCCCGATGACGATTTCCTGCTTAGGGTTTAGGGACAACCCAGAGACTCCAATATCCCTTAAGTAAAGAATCCACATTAAATTTTTGGTAGGATCCCGTTATATTTTGAGTTAAGGAAGACTCTTTCATCAACGGACAATGGAGTCTCTGGGAATGTAGGTTACTAAGGCTCCAGGTAAGCCTGCAGGTAGTGGTCAGACGCTTCGGGCTTTTGGGTCTGCTGCATTTCCAGGGCCTAGCGTCCTCTTTAGTGGCTGAGGGATCTAGGTCTTAAAGTTTATGGCTTCAGCTTAAAACAGGTGCTTAGGGTTTAGAGTTTAAGGGGCAGTTTAAGGTTCAGGAATACTTTGCCTGGGATTTGGACTCCTCCTATGTCCGAACCGCACGAGCGTCTCGGACAAAAGCAAGGCGCCCACGGACTTCAAGTAGTGCATTATCTCCCCCCTCTCTCTCTCTCTCTCTCTCTATCTCTCTCTCTCTCTCTCCCTGTCTCTCTCTCTCTCGCTCTCTCTCTCCCGCCCTTGCTCTCTCCACAAGTAGACATGCATACCTGTTGTGTGTCTGCATATGTATACATGCATGTATATGCACGTGCACATATGTATATTTATATGTACATATGTATGTCTATGCATACTTTCTGGTATATAAATCAAATTATTTGTGAATGTAAATGTCACATGTATATATGCATATATACAAGATGTACACAAGCATGGAAACATGCATGCGTCCGTGCATGTCTGCACGCTGGCAGCCAGGCAAATGCGGACTGGCATGCGCGCACAGCCACGTAATACAACAAAAGCACAGAGACATTCATGCATACTTCATACATAGCTTGATAATTAGATTAGGGTTTCGGGATGCATTACACTATAACCATATTAACGAACCCCACAATAGTATTGGTAATCATTTCGGCCCCTGTATTACATGCACTTGCGAAGTGTCTTTTGCTTTTGGTACGAGCAGCCGCAAGATTCTCTCCTAGGCAATTAGGCTCAGGATTAACACCGCCTAAGCCACGCGCCTCCAGAGCCAAATCCGAAACAGCTGAACCCCCAAACTTGAAACTCCAAACCCCCAACTTTGTACTAAAGCCTACCTGCGCCCCAAACCCTAAATGCGCGAAAAATCAGAAGCCCAAGCGGGGTTGCAGAAAGCAGAGAAGCTGAATGAGAGCCCGCATCCTTCTTATGGGAGAAATGACCGCAAAAGGCAGCAGCAGCCCCCACACCCCTTCCCCCAACCCCAAATGCAGGAACCTGATTAAGAAACCCTGGGCCCATAACCCCAAGATAGCAGGATTCATATACGGAGCCCTAATAAAGGCCCAAGGTTTCTTAATCAGGTTCCTACATATAAACCCTAAAGCCCTAAACCCTCAACGAATAACTAGTCCTAGCAGCCTTGTACCTTTATAAAAGTAAACTGCAAGACACCGCAAAACCCTGTGCAAGTGGTTGAAGCCCCTTATATTTTACATTAAATCCTGACAATCTTGCTTACTGAGCCAGCCTCCGGTTCTAGGGGACAGAAGTTGGAATGCCCATGGCCTATCTCCCCTTTGTACCTGGAATTCTGTTGAAGGGTGTAGGAATGAGGACTTAGGGTTCAGTCTTTTGCGGATTTGGGTGTAGGGTTTCGGGGTTTAGGGTGTGTGTTTGTGTTAAGGTACCTCATTGCCTCTAGTTATAAGGGGCATATCTGCACTTTTGGTCCAAAGCATTGACATAATCGTTTCGGTTGGTGATTGCTTCTCTGAACAGTCAGTAGGGGTATCCTTTTTCCTAGGATTCGATTTGTTGTTTTGGGCAAGAGGCTACCACTGGGGAACCTAGCTTTATTGCTAGATACTGTCGCCAAGCATTTGGGTCGGGTGTAGGCATGTATGGGGTGTTGTGGGTCACTCTTGATTGCTTTGTCTTGGAGGGGGGCTGAATTGGTTTAGGGTCGGGGTGTTTAGGGCTTTGGCTTCAGGTGGATTGGGTTTACAGCTTTACTTGCAGGCAAGGTTTTTTCCTGCGTGTTCGCCGTTTGTTGTTGGCGGGTTTCCTTCTTCCCGCATTTTCGAACTCGTTTTCATGTCTCAATAAGGCTAAACCTGGCTAAAGCTTTGATGGTTGTTTCCGGATGTCTGTCATGTGTTTTCTGCCACTGTGCCGCTTGTTGTGCCTGCGTACCTATGACTCTTCTCTTTCGTGTCTTCTTTTCTTCGTAGCCCTAAATCTTAACCAGCGGAAAAGCCGCACAAACGGAAAACTCAAAAAACTGAAACCTAACCACTCCCTAAAACTACCATAACCTACTTTCTTGTAGGTTCTATTCAGAACCTGATGACGAGGGGCTCTTCGGAAAATATGCAAACAACACTGGTCTTGGTACTAAAACCTAAACCGGCGCTAAACTAGCCCCTGAAACCTTAACCCTAAAACCTGCAAGGTCAGCCCCCCCCAAGGTTTTGATACTACACCCTGAACCCTGTAGTTGCCCTAAAGCCTAAAGCCTAAACCATTAAACCCTAACCCCTAAACCGCTAAACTCAAAGCCCCTATATACCCTAAACCCTAAACCCCTAACCCTTAAACCCTAAACCCTTAAACCCTAAACCCTTAAACCCTAAACCCCTAAACCCTGAAACCTTAAACCCTAAACCCTTCAAGGTCAGCCCAGGGCACTCATCCAGGTCAGGCGCCTTGAGGAAGCTACCGACCCAGAGCTGATACCTCCAGGGTTTTAGAGGAATTTAGCGGTTTAGGGACTTGGGGTTTAGGGTTTGAGGGATTTGGGGCTTTAGGGGTTTAGGGTCCGACTATGGCTTAGTTTAGGGTTTAGGGTCTAGGGTTTAGGGTTAAGGCTTAGGGTTTAGTTTAGGGTTTAGGGTTTAGGGTTTGAGGAATTTGGGGCTTTAGGGGTTTAGGGTCCGACTATGGCTTAGTTTAGGGTTTAGGGTTTAGGGTCTAGGGTTTAGGGTCCGACTATGGCTTAAGGCTTAGGGTTTAGTTTAGGGCTTTAGGGGTTTAGGGTCCGATTATGGCTTAAGGCTCAGGCTTTAGTTTAGGGCTTAGGGTTTAGGGTCTAGGGTTTAGGGTCCGACCCCAGAGCTGATACCTCCAGGGTTTAGGGAATTTAGCGGTTTACAGCGATTTGGGGTTTAGCTGGACCCTAAGGAACCTGCCTTTTTAGGGTTCCCTAACATGATTTCTTTATATAAGTCCTAAAACAGGTAGGTTACTTGGGGTTAAGGTGGGGTTTAGGGCCGATTATGGCTTTAAGCTTAAAGTTTAGTTTAGGGTTTAGGGTCGAGGGTTTAGGGTCCGTTTATGGCTGAAGGCTTAGGATTTAGTTTAGGGCGTTCGGGGTGCACCATGTGGCGATAATGTCGATCTCCCTCGACGGAACAACCAGTTCCACAGCTCGGCCAGAGACCCAACTCCAATACCACTCCCGGGTGAGGTGTCTTCCACTCGGCGACGAACTCGCCTTTCGGGACCCGCGATCTCAATGTCAGGGGACCCCGAATGACATCGGCGGAGACGGTTGGCAGGAGTCACGAACTTGCCGCTGCCATCCTCCGTGCTGCTGCTATGGTGTGTGTGTGTGTGGGTGCTCACTAAAGCCGCGCTCTCACTCATCGGCCATCAGTCATACGACCGACAAAGTCCATCTGCCGCTGCAGCGAAACCATTGCAGCCTCCATATCACTCATCCTCGCCTCCGCCCTTTTCTTGTCATCGTCTTTCTCCCTGTCATCGGGTTTAGGAGTTTAGGGTCTAGGGTTTAGGGTCCGATTATGGCTTCAGGCTAGGGGCCCAAAAGATGGACAAAGCAACATTTCATATTTGGGGGGGTGTTAAGTTTTAATCTTAGGGGTTAGGGCTAACGATTTGGGCTTTAGGGTTTAAGGTCTACCACGGTTTAGGGTCTGATTATGCCTTGGGGCTTAGGGTTTAGGGCCTACGGTTGGGGGTTTAGGGTTTAGGGTCTGATTATGGCTTGAGGCTTAGGCTGTAAACTTTAGGGCTTATGCTTTCGGATTTAGGGTTTAAGCGGTGGCCGCAATAAGGGCAATAAGGAGCATTTCTGGCATTTTGCTGTGCGAGACGGGCATGGCTGACATACCCTCCGCAAGGATAGTAGGCAACATGTGCCTGTCCTCAGTTGCAGATGCCTTGGCGCGCCTCACACAATGCTCATCGCACAGAATGGGGGCGGTGAAAAACTAATCCAACCAGTAAACCCGTAAGAACCCGAAACCCCAAAGCAGCAAACCATAAACCTCGAAAAAACAAATCCTGAACCCTACAGAAGACGGCGCAGTATCCAACATCCTGTCTGCACTGTCATAGGGACCCTTAGGGGGTAATTATAGGGGGTAGGGGGAAGGGGGGTGGGGGGCCTTAATACCCATAATAAGGACTATGTATAGTCCCTTACCCCTCCCTAAGGGTCCCTATGACTACGTCTCCGCCAGACTGCCAAAGCCAAAAAAGGACCTGAGACTCGAAGCCCTGAACCCTCGGCGCTAGAAGCCTTACTTGGAAGGGTAAGTAGGTTATAAGTAGGGCTATAATATTTATAATTGGGGTAACTCCATTTAGGGTACTTCTAACTCTACTTATAACCGACTTACTAAGTCCCCTGCCCTTCCAAGTAAGCCACCTAAACCCGAAGCCTCAGTCCCAAAAGCACTTAGTGAGAGTTTCGGGCCTTAAAAGACCCCAAAAGCCCTAATCCCAAACCCTCAACCCCGAAAAGCCCCTAAATCCAAAACCCCTCAGATTTTCAGGTGTTTTCAAGTTAAAGGATTTTGGGTTGCAGCTCTGGCCGCCCCGCCCAAAATCCCAAACTCTTTCTCTGCGGGAGACATTGGGCTCAGGGGTTTTGGGGTTTTGCAGATGGGTAGTTGTCAAAATTAGGGTCCCTTTTGGGGTACCCTAAATTACGGTGTCGGATTATACTAGGGACCCAAAAAGGGACCATAATTTTGACAACCACCCATATAGGGTTTCAGGGTCTTAAGGGTTTTCGGGGTGCCAGAGTTCAGGTGTCAGCGTGTATAGCTTAGGGGTTTCGGGATTGTAAGGTTTAGGGTTCAGTCGGAGAAGCCCCAACAACTAGGGTTCAGGCAAATCTCAAACCTCTCAACCCTCCAACCCACTCGAAGCCCGTAAGCCCTAAACTCTAAACCGTCTAAACCCTAAATCCTAAACCGGGCCCCCAAAGGGCCCTGAAGTGCCTGATCTTCACGCCAGCCGGACACCAAAGGAAAAGCGAGCAAAATCCTGCTACGAAGAGGGCTTGGCGATACGATACGGTTCCGCGCAAGGGGTTACCATCGGTCCCGTTTTAAGGAGTGCGATAGGGTTCGTCTCAAATCAGCACTATAAAATTCCTTTCAATGGGTTACTATAGAGCACTACTTATAGAGCTCATTTTAGAGGGTTGCTGCCCAAAGGCCCCAAAGTAGTTCCTTTTGGGGGTTCATATTTAGAATCTTATAAGGTAACCCCAAAAAGGAACTACTTTGGGGCCTTAGGGTATATCGTTATCACAGGCCCAAAGGCTCCATGTACCCATATAGCAGGTACTTAGGCCTTAAAGTAGCCATATAGGGACCCCTTTAAGGCCTAAGCACCTACTATATGCGTACATGGAGCCTTTGGGAGGGTTACTTCAGAGGCTTGCGGTGGGGTCGCAACAGAGCTCCTGGGGTTGCTATAGGGTTCCGTTTACCGGGTTACTACAGGGTAAATACAAGGGTTCTATAATCTATACTGAACTTAGAACCCTAGCAAAAATATAATTCTAGCTGTTTCTTAGGGATTATAATAACCAAAAATTCAAAATTATTTCTATAAGTACCCCTAAGTAATGCAAGGGCTTAGTGCCTCAGTGGCATAGCCTTCACGGTTCAAGATGCATACAGGAATCTTGGCTTTGGCACTTTCAGGTTCGAAAAGTGATCTGCGCACCCCGAGACTTGAATCCAGGGTTTAGGGTTTAGGGTTTAGGGTTATTTAAACCCTAAACCCCAAACCTCCCCTGCATGGAATCTCAACGTGGAGCCCAAGCCGGTACCCTTAACAAGCGAATCTTATCCGGGGCTCATACAGTTAGGGGCTGACAGGGGTTCTGGAGTTTTTTCCCCAGTTCTGCAACAAGAAGCCATGAAAGTTGGGCTTATCAACATGTGGACAAACGCAACGCTCCCAACCTCTTCACGAACCCAAAGAACTGAACATCCATGAAGTAACCAAGGAACATAAGCATGACGTAGTAGTATCGAGCCCACTTAAGGTGTACCTTAACCCCAAATACGCTACCTTTTAAACACTCATATAAGGAAATCATAATAAGGGTGCTTCAAATGCCCCCTTCGACCCCCCAATCCGTAACGCGAAGCCGGCGCTGGCCTTCGTAAGACTTGTCTCGACCCTTCGGGAGGAACTCCAAACGGACGTTCTCAGCGGCGGCTTAGGGTTTAGTGATTTTTTTTGAGGGCCGTTTAGTGGTTTAGGGCTTAGGGCTCAAGGCTCAGGGTTTACGGCTTAAGGCTTAGAGTTTAGGGAGCGGATCGAACTAGTAAGCTTCAAAGGCTTCATTCAACCTTGCCTGCGAGTTCGGTGCTTCAGGATAGTGCCCTTAACCCAGAATTCAATGTGTTGGGAATGTTCGGTTTTCAGGCTCGGGCCCTGCGACTTGACCCAAAACCCTAGCGGGTCCTCCACACTGATGGCATTACGGAATGTAAATGGTCACGTAGCGCAACGTCCACCTCGACATCGTCATGATCCCGTCCAAAGGAAAAATTGCAGAACGTGTTGCCTTCCATCGCCACTTCAGGCAACGATTGAATGCCTGTCCTCCTCGTCCCATCGATTAGCATGAGGACAGCACGCAACCATTGACTCGATATACTGCCAATACGTCTGCACAGGAAAGTGTTGGGCTGAACCACCTGCATATAGTGTAATAGTGGTCTTCAGCCTCCAAGGTTTGAGGTCGACATGAACATCGATAGAACCTTGGTAGCAACCGAAGTTTGGCTTCCACCAATCGGTACGATGCTTCCCAAAGACTCCAATATCCCTGAATTATGAAGAAATGTATATGGATATACATATTGGGAACCCGCAGCTACCCTTCGAAGGGGTCTCATATTCCACACTAAGTAAGAGGTACTTCTGGGCCACGGGTAGTTGGGGGGTCTAGGCAGGCCATAGAAGGACGAGAGCCGACCACGCCCGAAGCCTGAAGCCCCACTCCAGAAGCCGCATACGCCCTACATCGCAAAGGGGAAAAGGATGGACCCTTAATAAGGACCCCTAGGTACATGCCCTTAATATAGCTATTATATAGCCATTATATAGCCCATTGTAGGGTCGGGGACCCCATTAAGGGTCCCTCCTTTCCCCTTTGAACATCTCAAACCCCAGACTCAGCCCTCGCAGCGAAACTCTAGAAATCCTGTGCCCCAAAGCCCAAACCGCAGAAGCCCTGCAGCCTATAATCAAAGGGGAAAAGGAGGGACCCTTAATAGGGACCCCTACCCTAAATGAGCTATATGATGGGTATATAATAGCTATATTAAGGGTATATACCTAGGGGTCCTCATTAAGGGTCCCTCCCTTTACCCTCGGACCTAAACCCTAAACCCTAAACCCGATAAGAAACCCTAAGAGCCCGAAGGGCCTGACAAGGGGGCTGTACTTGAATCCCTCCGGGTCACACGCATTCACGCCTGCAATGCTAAATCGCGGCGACCTGAGCTCAAAAGCTCTAGTGCACGGAGTGTCATCTTTAGCATAGTCTACATAAGGCATGTCGGAAGACGGAACCCTGCAGAAACTGGGGGCTTGGCGTGTTCTCTAGAGGGACGCTGGGTGTCCGGTGATGACACCCTTAAGCCCTAAACCGGGAACTTACAGAACACCCTTGCCCCAAAACCCTATACCCTATTACTACCTGGACCCGAAAGAACCTAACCTTTTTGGGGGATCCCTATTATGATTTCCTCATGTAAACCATGATCAAGAAGCATGTGGTTTGGGGCCAGGTAATATTCAGAAAAAGGTTTGGGGGGATATTATAGTATGACGTAGTAATTCTAACAGGCAGCCCCCAAAATAGTATAGGTAATTACTAACCCCTCTTTAGTACCTCAAGAAGGCGAAAGGTCCATTCACTACTGTAGGAACCTGATTAAGAAACTCTGGCCCTATAACCCCCAAAATAGTAGGACCCACATCAAGAACCCTACCAAGGACCAAGGTTTCTTGATCAGGTTCCTACATTACCCTTACAATACCCTTACAGATCTCTTACAGTAACTTATAGATCCCTTCTAGTACCCTTATAGATCCCTTTAAAGGAAGCTACACTATGCAAGTCTCCCTAAACCCTAAACCCTAAATCCTAAACCCTAAACACTATATACCTTAGTGTGTACTACGAAGCTGAGCTCCAGACCAGAGGGGTTGGCCCCTCACGGTACTTCGCTCCTGGCCATGGGCTCAACCCAGAGACTCCAATATCCCTTAATGGGGGAATATTCCTTAAATCAGATTAAGGATCCTACAAAAAAATTAAGGTACATTCCTTAACTAAGGATCCTACAGAGACTCCAATATCCCTTAATTAAGGAATATTCCTTAAATCTGATTAAGGATCCTACAAAAAAATTAAGGTATATTCCTTAATTAAGGATCCTACTATAATTTAAGGCATGTTCCTTAATTAAGGGATATTGGAGTCTCTGGGGGTTTAGGGTTTAGAGAGCTGTTAAGGCTTTAGGGTTTCGGATTCAGGGTTTAGGGTTGAGTTTACGGCGGGTTCAAGGTTTAGGCTTTACAGGGCGGTTAAGGCTTGGGGCTTTTAGGGTCGCTGAAAAATTACAAGGTTGAAAAGGGTTACAGGGTTTCTGGTACTTATAATTATACTACAAACTTCCGAACACATTTCTTCTTGACATTCCAGCTAGCGAGAAATAGAAAGCAACGACAGTCATCCGTGTAGTGCATCAACGCTGCTTTTGTTCGCTTCCACTGCGGCCCCCTATCACTAGCACTAGGTCGGCGTTCAGAGGTTGAAGTGCGTGATTGCTGGAGCCATTCGTCTGCTGCGCTGCTGGTCTGCGAGGCTGACATCTACAAGTGCAGGTCGCTGTCGATCCCCAAGGACATTGAGTCAGCATCACCCAAGGTTTGGATGTAACCTGCCCGAGCCGCCCACTGCTCATTATGCCTCACGCTATGATCTTATGAGAACATGCCTGTCTTCACCTTGAACACCCAAAGGAACGTGTGATACATCTCCAACAAGAAGCTCACTTGCTCGAAGGGCGTGAACATGTCTTCCCAGACTTAAGCAGAAGGGAGATTCAACCATCAGCCTAGTGCAACACTAGATGTTTCGCTCAGAGCTTTAATAGGTTAAACCCACGTAAAACGAAAATTCCGAATGAAAACGCTGATTCAAATCCATATGACACCCAATCAGATGACCCTGAGGCCCCCAAAGTAGTTCCTTTCGGGGTTCGTATATAGAATCCTATAAAGTAATCCCAAAAAGGAACTACTTTGGGGCCTATGGGTAGTTTCAACGCTATTCAAAATCCCGCTGGGTCGCGCTGCATCACGCCTCTAAACCCTAAACCCTAAACCGCCTCCTTCTTGAAGTCTGGGATGGTCCACCTCAAGCGAAGTACGTCTGGTTTTGGGATGACGGGATACTGCTGATGGACAAAATCCTGCATTACCCATTATAAGGCATATACCATAATTCCCATAGTTTAGGGTCCTTAAGGTCATGCAGGATTTTGTCCATCAGCAGTAGGACATTATCACTCTCATTGCTTTTGTTGTTTGATGCTATTTGTATTCTTTCCCTTCTGATTCTGACGTTTTTCTCCAACCAGCCATTTTACTATGCACCATAGTGAAACGGTTGGTTGAACTGCTACTGTAAACTGCCAAGCTCATCACTCTCACCACCTTAGCCGCGGAGTTCATTGGCCACTGAATCTTCCACTTTTCAGGGCTTCATGCCGCGGAAAGGGCCGTGTTCTCAGTCCAATTTGGTTTAGAGTAGGGCATGGTTGTATGCGTCCGTTGCAGACTCGGCAAAGAGGGCCTTACCTTGCAAAGGCTAAGAGCCCAACTCCACCCTGCGTGTGAAGCTGTCAGAGCTTTGCAGTCGGCCCACATTACCTGCTGGAACAGGGGACTAATGACCAAAACGTAGCTGGTGTAGCATTTTTGTGGTGGTTTCCTAAAATCGGGGACCCTAATCCAGTACCCTAAATAGTAGGATCCTGATTACATGGACCCCAAGATAAGGCACCCCTAATTTTCGGAAGCTCCCACATGGAGCCTCAACGAGTAGAGTAGGGTTTGGGCGAGTCTGCAAAAACTGTGACTATATATGAATTACAGACCCTGTACTTAGGGGCCCCCGACAGGACACAATGGCAAGCATAAGCACTTTACAAGGTTTTCCCTGTCCACATTCGTGCTTATGGGGTTTGCGCGACCCTAACCCCTAAGCCCTAAACCCCTAAACCCTAAACACCTAAACCCCCAACCCCTAAACCCCTAAATCCCCTACACCCCTAACCCCTAAACCCCTAAACCCTAAACCCCTAAACCCCTAAACCCTGAACCCTAAACTTTAAACCGGGCGAATGGAGATTTTGGAGGCCTCAAAAGGTGGGATGAAGGTAGGTAGGAGTAAGGATCCCTTATATAAGGACGCTTCTGTGGGAATATCCCACCTACCTTCATCCCACCTTTGGAGTGATTTGGGGCCCCATACTACTAAGGGCACTTTATAGGAACCCCCGTTAAGGCATCTACTTTTTGGATCCTCACGGGGGTCTGGGTATAGCAATCCTCCTATGTTGGGCTTATAGTAGAGAGTATGATGTAGAAACCCCGGGTCCTGGTCAGAGCTATTATAGGAAACCTATATACGATTTTGTTAGTCAGGTTCCTACATCGGTAGATCTCCTCATTAACTACTTGCTGAATTTCCTTCACTGGCTTTACAACGTTCCGGCCGATCCGGTTCAGGGCGCGCGCGCAGAGGCGTTTTGGTGGGCTTTCGAAAGCTTAAGGAGACTCTCCGGGTCGCTTACTTAAAGGATCATGGGACTTAGAAACTCGGGTTATAATTAGGGTAACTGTACTTATACTTATACGCCCAATTAAGGTACTTATAACCTTACTTGCTAAGTCCCATGATCCTTTAGGTACTTCCCTGCATAAGAAATACGCCTCTCATCAACCTGTGACGATTGTTCGCAATATGTAACCCTTAGGTTTCACTGCTACTTGTAGATGTCGGTGCCTGCCAAAGACCCGAGAGCATTTCCACAGACGTAGATTTGGTATGTGCGAACTTGCTTTGGTGGCCGGTTTCCGCTCCCGCCCCTTCCGTGTCTGCCCCTGCCCCTGCCCTTGCCCTGGCCCGTCGTCCCGGCAGGAGGATCCATGCACTTGGTTGAGCCCCGATCGACATCCATCTCTTGAGCTCTGAGCGCTGGCTTCAACCAAAGCCGCCTGAACCATAGCATGCTGTCTGTAGTCAACGACCTATGCACCACACACTTGGCACGGGGAGCGAATGGTTTTGGACCACTGACGGCGCCAGTGTTGTATAAGAGGCAAGTGCTGCCGCCACACGTCTGCATGCGGAATTGGCCGGTGCTTTTTTCATGCCGTTCTTTTGAGCAACCCATTTGCCACAAAACGCACAGTACCACTGTAGCGTGCAAACAATGTCAGGTAGACAAACAATCTGCTCCCATCTAGGGGGTTGGCAAGCACACTAGGCCAAGTGATGACTGGCTGTAGGACGCTGGTTGACACCTGAGCCGCAGCTCTCCAGGAGGTCCCCTCAGACTCAGCTAAAAAGCCGCCGTGCTGTGCGGCGGCGCACCGAGCACAACAGTGGTCTACTTACTAGTTTTTGGATCTCTGTTAAAAGTCCTTATAGCGGGTTGGGGTTCCTTTTGATCAGGGTTGCCGGTCACAGCCCTAAGGCACTAAGCATAAGCCTATGAACCCCTGTAGAGAGCATACGACACCCTTTCACAACCCTACATGAGACTCTTCGTTCCGTTTGACACGGTTGTCCTTGAAGCTCCTAAATAAGGAACCTATGGTTTAGGGTTCATGGCTTAGGGGTTTGGGGGTTGGGGTTTAGGGTCGGTGGTCTAGGGTTTCGGGGTTGAGGGTCTGGGGTCTCGGGTTTAACGTTTCGGGTTTAGGATTTTAAACCCCAGGGCTTCACTTGCCTTAGACCTCCAGGGATTCTCCGCTGAGAGAGTTTTTAAGCGTCCTTTTCGATGGGGCAGGGAGCTCGGGTATTTTTGAGGCTTTAGGCTCTTCGAGATTTTTCAGGCTCAGGGTTCTGTTAGGAAACTTTGAGCTTTGGACGGTACCGGTGTGTCTGCGTAGACGAACCCAAAGGCCCCTGAGAACTGTTAGCCAGCGCCAGCGCACCAAAGACCTATGTGTCAAGTATCCTCGGGAGCTACAGGAATAACCTGTGAGAGTCTATCGGGATTATACTATATACGGGTTATGGCACGCTACAAAGGTTACAGGTTATACCTACTCTACTACTAGGACAACCTCAACAACGGCTAGCAGTCTGGCTTAGAAGAAGGTTTTTCCAGGCTTTATCTGAGAGTTAGGATTTCTTTGGGTGCTTAGGACTTAATTAGGAGTTGGAGATGACATTGCGTGATGCAGGTCTGCCTGGATTGGTTGGTAACTTATATAGTAGTCCCTGCTGTCCTCCGTTTACAATCGCCAAAAGCCCTGAAACCCCCGCAAGCACAAGTGGAGTCCTAAACCCTAGACCTTAACCCGCAATTTGTACCTTCCCACCAAGATCGGCCTGCGTCCTGCTCCTCCAGCTCCTTCACTATCCTCTGCAAGAAGGGGGGGGACATAGGGTTCTACGGTTCAGGGTTTCAGGATTTAGGGTTAGGGTGTTCGTGGTTTGAGATTTAAGGCATGGTTCTCGACGGTTTAAGCCATTGGATTTCCGGCTGTGTTAAGGCTTTATCCGCTCTGGACTTGCAGAAACCTGAGTGTAGCGTTCGCTGAGGGAGAACTATCCGGATCAGGGGTTCGGGCTGCAGGAGTCAGAAACACATTGACATGGCAGCGGAGGAAGCCATGCTGTGGCTCCAGAAGGAGCCAACAACCTCGAAGATCGTTATCATCACCACCACCAACGTCAAGATCACCAACATGAAACATCAGCAGCATCGTCAAACTCAGCATCATGCTGTAACCATGAACCGCAAAGCCTACGCGGCTGTCTAACCTCCACCAAACGCCCCGAAATTGCCTAAATCTTGACCCCCGTAAACCCTTATGGCCCGTCTGATGCCCAAAACCCTGCCAAGGCATCTGCCTCAAACTCCCCTGATACCCTAAACCCTAAACCCTGAGCCCCAATCCCTAAACCCTCAACCCTGATCCCTAAACCCTAATCCCTAAACCCTAAGCCCTAAGCCCTAAACCCTAATCCCTCAACCCTACTCCCTAAACCCTAATCCCTAAACCCTAATCCCTAAACCCTGAGCCCTAAGCCCTAAACCCTAATCCCTAAACCCTAATCCCTAATCCCTAAACTTCTAAACCCTCAACCCAAATCCCTAAACTTCTAAACCCTCAGCCCTACTCCCTAAACCCTAAACCCTTATCCCTAAACCCTAAACTACAATCCCTAAACCCTAAACCCTAATCCCTAAACCCTAAACTTCTAAACCCTAAACCCTAAACCCTTATCCCTAAACCCTAAACTACAATCCCTAAACCCTAAACCCTAATCCCTAAACCCTAAACTTCTAAACCCTAAACCCTTGTCCCTAAACCCTAAACGTCTAAACCCTAATCCCTAAACCCTAATCCCTAAACCCTTGTCCCTATAGCCCTAAACACTAGGTCGGCCTCCGGAGTTCCTGGATCTGAACGTTTAGCCTCGCACTGCCGGGGCTTTCGAGGATGCCGGGTTTCGAGCTCAGGGTTGCTAAAAAAGGGGTTTAGGCTTAGGCTTTAGGGTTCCGGGATTTAGGCTTTAGGGTTCCGGGATTTAGGGTGTAGGGTTCCGGGATTTAGGGTTTAGGGTTCCGGGATTTAGGCTTTAGGGTTCCGGGATTTAGGGTTTAGGGCTCCGGGATTTAGGCTTTAGGGTTCCGGGATTTAGGCTTTAGGGTTCCGGGATTTAGGGTTTAGGCTTACAGTAGAAGCCCAAAAGTTGGAAACCCAATAGCCTAAATCCTGAAGAGTAATGTATAAGGAATCCCAGCTCTATTTGGCCTTAGTACGGTTTCCAACTTTATGGGGTTTACTGTAGGCTTTAGGGTTCCGGGATTTAGGGTGTAGGGTTCGGGGTTTAGGGCTGAGAGTTCGGGGTTTCGGGTTTAGGGTTCGGGGTTTAGGGTTTGGAGTTTCGAGTTTCAAGTTCAAGGTTATCGTAAATGCAAGTACACCTAGTACGTCTTCTCAGGGGCTGAGTACCCTAGCCCAGAAATGGGTAACCCTCTCGATCATGATCGGATGACCAAAAAAACACAAAAGGATAGAGGTCACCTACTCAGCTACTCCCCTAAGGCTGCATAGTCGTTCCTTTTGGGGTTCATATATAGAATCCTCTCAGGTGTTTAGGGGTTTAGAGGTTTAGGGTTTAGGGTTCAGGGTTTAGGGTTGGGTTTAAGGTTTAGGGTTCAGGGTTCAGGGTTTAAGATTTGGGTTTTAGGGTTTAGGCTTCTGCGGCGGTTCCTCTAGAGGGATCTATGAGGTTCTGCAGGGGGTTCCTTTAAAGGGATCTATAACGGCTCTACAGGGTTCCTTTAACCGGATCTATGACGGTTCCACGGGGTTCCTTTAAGGGACCTATGAGGGTTCGGGATTCCGCTAAAAGAGGTCTCTGAAGGTTCTATGAGGAGCCATCCCTGTGGTGTCGCCGGCTACAGCTTGGACATCGAGCACTCTGTGGCCAGTTGGGAGTTTCCGAAAACTGTGCAACTGCCAAGACACGCTGCCATCTTTCAAGTCCTTAACCGTCACGTTCGTCACCTTGCCCAGCACATCTGCTTTCTGGCCACGGCGCAGGCCTTCCAGCAATGCGATCTTGGAGTTACAGGCGAAGCCTTCGCGCCCAGCCACCTGTAGATTTGTAATGGACATGCACAGGCGGCAAACCCGACACGGTCGTTCCAGACTTGGCTGAGAGATCAAGATACCGACCGCCGCTGTGGTAGGCGGATTTGTTAATGCTCAGCTTGCTGAACATCACCAAACTACCACGTTTCAGCTTGTCACCCAACGCCTGCAGGGCTGGCATCTGGCCTATGGCTTCGAACCATATGCCTCCACGCTCGCAATCAAGTGCGAAGCCAGCCATCTTGTGAAAGGTTTCCACCTTTGTGGACTTCTGGAGCCCGACCCTGATAGGAAGGCACCTGGGGAATCGACCCAGTCTCGCTTTGCAAGTGGTCCCAACGCTCTGATAGCGTCCGGTTCCCGCAGTTTTCTGCCACTCTTCTGTTTGAGGACCTCGCCCTCAACGTTATATGCAAATCTTCCACCCACGTCAACCATGCGATGAACCATCTCGGCAACCAATGGCTCTCCAACGCCCAATTGCTTGAGGCCTTCCTCAAAGCCACTGTCCATGTTGTGGGCCTCGTAGGCTCAAACCCTACCGATTTTTTAGGGTATCTACTTTTTTATATAACAGACAGTAACCATAAACCTACCTTTTTATATAACAGATAGTAACCATAAACCTACTTTGTATATAACAGATAGTAACCATAAAACTATAGGTATCCTACCAGAGGGGTAGGGTATGAGTCTCTAGGTCCCGTAGAACCCTGATAGGCGCCCCAACTGGCACCCTTGTAGAAGGCTTAATACGAGCCTTTTAGGGCTCAGGCGACTCAGCTTCCGTAGGGGCCCGTTACAAAGCAGGTACACAAAAAAATACGGTTCTCTATGGGTCCCAGTATCTTGGTTTAGGGTTAACGGCATAGATTTTCCCAAGTACTACCCTACACCACCAAACCCTAAACCCTAAACCCTAAGCTTCAGCCAATAAAAATGGTCGTAACGAGTAGCATCCCTCAGGACCTTAAAAGGGACCCCGAACTCCTATACTGCTGAACCCTTTTAGGGTTTAGGGGTTAGGGTTTAGGGTTTTAGGGTTTAGGGTTTAGGGTTTAGGGGTTTAGGGTTTAGGGTTTAGGGGTTTAGGGGTTTAGGGCTTATCCTAGCTAAGGACTCCCATCTCATGAGCTGCGACAGTGCCTCTGGACGTCAGCCGTGTGCTTCGCCTCCTCGAATGCCAGACCGCTGCTTGGGTTAAGGCTTTGCGTGCAGCGCCCTTCGCCCTACTTGGAAGGGCAGGGGACTTAGCAAGTAAATTATAAGTAGAGTATAAGTACCCTAAATAGGTTATAAGTAGAGCTATAAGTGCCCTAAATAGGCTATATGTAGAGTTATAAGTACCCCAAATGGAGTTACCCTAAGTATAACCCTACTTATAACCTACTTACTAAGTCCCCTGCCCCTCCAAGAATAAACCCTAAACCCGGCTTCTGGCTCTTGAGTTTAAGAGTTCCCTGGTGCCGGTGGGGGTTTGGCCCAGGGCCGTTGCTCCTGGATGGGCATAATCTAGTAACCCTTAATTTGTGGAAATATCTTAACTTAGAGTAGGATCCCGAAAAAGATTTTAGGGCTATACTTTGATCAAGGGATATGGGAGTCTATGTGAACCCTAGACCCTAAACCAAGGGATTTGGGTTTTCAAGTTGCTCTGCACCCCCGACGAACTCGAACACGCAAAAGCTTCGGATCCTCAATGGCATATGGGTAGTTCTCTAAATCAGGGCCTCTGGTAGGGTACCTCTTGTAAGGGTGCCGTACTATTTTGGGGACCTCACGAGGAACCCTGCTTGAGAGAACTACTTACTTACTCATCTTGGGTTTATGGCTGGGGTCCCCATTTCCGAACTTCCCTCAGTTCAACCCTAAACCTCGAAACCCCAAAATCCTAAACCCCTAACCCCTAAGCCTCTAAACCCCGTAAACCCCTAAACCCTGAACCCCAAACCCACGAACCCTTTAGAACCCCCTAAACCCGCTAAAGAGCACCCACTCCAAGGGGAAGAGGAGGGACCCTTAATAAGGACCCCTAGGCATATACCCTTAATATAGGCATTATATACCCATTATATAGCCCATTATAGGGTAGGGGTCCCCATTAAGGGTCCCTCCTTTTCCCCTTTGACCCACCTGTAGATGAAGCCGTTGCCGTAGCTCCTCCGCAGTCGCCATGAAGGCCTGAAGGGTCTGGGTACTTGGAGGGGCAGGGGACTTAGTAAGGGCTCCTTAAAGGGATCTATAGGGTTCCTTAAAAGGGGTCTATGGGGTTTAGGGTTTAGGGTCTACTTGGAGGGGGTAAGTAGGTTATAAGTAGGGTTATAATTGGGTAACTCCATTTAGGGTACTTATAACTCTACTTATAACCTACTTACTAAGTCCCCTGCCCTTGCAAGTAGGGTTTAGGGTTTACCTAAACCCGGGATGACCTGGTAGGTAGTGTTTAGGAGTTTAGGGTTTAGGGTTTACCCATAGGCCCCAAAGTGGTTCCTTTTTGGGATTACCTTCTAGGATTCTATATACGAACCCCCAAAAAGGAACTATTTTGGGGCCTTAGGGTCTAACATCGGAGTTGTGGGATGAAGGGCCATGACCCGGAACCTTGAGATTATGAGGGTTTAGGGTCTAGAACAAAGTTAGCTAGTTAGGGTTTAGGGGTGGGATTCCGACATTGATTTGGGCAGTCAGGGTGTAGCATCTACTCTCAGGCCCCAAAGTAGTTCCTTTTGTGGGTTCATATATAGAATCCTATAAGGTACTCTCAACAAGGAACTACTTTCGGGCCTATGGGTAGAGTTTAGAGCTTCAGGGTTTGATTTGGGGCTCTGAAGTCTTATAGGGGTTATTCTCCAGGGTTCCCTAGCGCATGTCATTGTGCAGGGGCCCAGCGACACTTGTTCGAGTATTTAGGCTTCTATAATACTGGGGAGGATCATCGGTCGCTTCGTATATAGAATCCTATAAAGTAATCCCAAAAAGGAACTACTTTGGGGCCTATGGGTAGTACCCTAAAGTATATACTATATGGTTACTTGGACCCTTTGGGGTAAGGGGGTTTAGGAGGAAGCTTAAAGCCCTGGACGCCAACATGCAAGCACTGTTAATTCGAATAGGGTGTTGCAAGTTGGGGTATTTAATTATATTATTTATAGTGTATGATTGATTAGGAGCCTTGAGAAAGAATACTGGTAACGGTACGAACGCTAGGCAGAAAGCCAAGTTCTCAAAAAGATAAACGCTGCCCCAAACCCTAAACCCTGCTTCCCGCCTCCCCTGGGAACCCCCCCAAAGGGGCCCCGCCCCCCGCCTACTCCGACTTGAGCCCAGTCACACAGGCACAGCAAAACCCTACAGCCGGAAACCTACTTTGACTTCTTTTGGTGGTCCATGTAAGTTGTCTTGATTAGGGCTTGACAAATAGAACCTACAAAAAGAGTTAAGGTATCGCAGTTTCTACGTCCTGTTCGGACTGCTGTGCGCGAAAAACGATTCCATCTTGAGGCCGACCTAGGAGCTTCACCAAAAACAAACCCTCAAGCTCACCAAACCCTAAACTAAACCCTGCGCCCTTAACTTCAACCCTGAACACCTACACCCTTGCATTACTCGCTTCTTCAACCACCGGGCCCCAAACAGTTCAAACTTGCGAAGACAGAGCTAATATACAAGGGCAAAAAGTTTAAAGGTTCCCTATCTAAGATTAATATCAGACCCCGGGACCCCTAGACCCTAGACCCTAAACCCCAAACCCTAAACCCTGAACCCCTACACCCCCTAAACCCTATAGATCCCTTTAAAGGGCCCTTATAGATCCTTTACAGGAACCCTAGGCTAACGCAGGAAGCCAAGTACAGCAGTTCGACGAGGGTATGGGTGCTAGAGATCAAAGGCACCATCATCGTACTTAGCGGTTTAGGGTTTAGGGTTTAGGACTTAGGGCTAGGCTCTCGTCATGATACTTAGCAGTCTTGTCTTGCTAGTCTCTTGCCATTACTTAAATTTGGGGGCTGCCGGCACCGTAACAAAGTGAGTTAGTTAGGCTCTTGCCATAACTTGACCCCAGCTGCATGCGTTTGTCAAAGTCTGCTGCGAGCTTTTGGCGCTCCAAGTCTTGGGGTCTTGGGACCGCTTTCAGCGTCCCCGAAATTATCCTACAAACCCTACAACCTTGTACAAGAAGAAGCAAGTTGTCAAGCAGTTTACAGCTATGTGCCAAACCGAACTTTTGCCTGAACCCTCGGCTCTAGGGGCTTTAATAACTGCCTATACTGCTTTAGGGGGTCCTTACTATAATTATAGTTTAATGGGCCCCAACTATTATAAAGGCCCCTCCTGTATCATAGGACCCTTGTAAATCCCTTCAGGACCCCTTTCAAGGAACCCCACAGTAACTATACTGAACTTAGAACCCTAGCAAAAACTATAATTCTAGCTGTTTCTTAGGGATCATAATAACCCAAAAATAAAAATATTTCTAAGTACCCCTAAGAGTAAGGCGCTGCGGGCGCGTTTCTTCGGGTCTTTGTCCGTCGTCTTCGCGGAAACCTGGCGCTGCACATCCCGTCCGGGAGGCGCTGCCTGACCCCAGAAGCCCAGTTGCCTAAATGGTTTACCTGTAGGGTTTAGTAAGTAGGGTTTAAGGTTTATAGCCGAAAAGACCATATAAAGAAACCATAATAAGGAACCCTAAAAAGGTAGGTCTTTTCGGCTACAGGTAACGTTTAGGACATATTATGGGCGGAAGAGCGGCACAGTACCAGGCGCCCTTGCAAGCAAGCCTGCAGCAAAAGGATATATTATGGGTTTAGGGTGCAGGGTTTAGAGCACATTGTGGGTTTAGGGTTGAGTTGAGGGTGTTTATGGGTTATAGGATTACTGATTATATACATGGTTCATACATTTTGTGGGCTTGAAGGGACAGAAGCCCACTGCAGCGGTAACTGGACCTCCAGGGTGATATGTACATGCACATGCCAGCTGTCAGTGATTTGGTGCGTAGTTACCTCGAACTCAGTGAAACCTTCTTCCGGAACAGTGCTCTGATCCTGTAACACCCGTAATATGAGGGCTTGAACAATTACTGAGAGTATTCGCTTAGCGTCGCCTCGTCGCAGCATAACCTTCGTACAATATATCCCAAACCCGGGTTCGGCAGCCAAACCCTGACAGAACCCGTCTGCCTCATATCGCCCCCCTGTGGAAAAGCACAGGAACATCCTGCACCTGCGATCTGCTATCTTTTATAAGACGACCCATGAATCAAGCGAAATGATCTTGTCAATTACTGCAGCTGCCAGATTACGACCGAGCACTAGATTATTCCGTCCAAACTTGCACCAAACCCTGCCCCGGATCCTGCCGTCGACCCCAATAACGTGTACATAAACCTAAACAACAAATATGAATATATATATATATATACCGATGTGCAAAGTAGGTTCAGGTGTTTTAGGAACACTAGCCCACTCTGTTGGTAGCTGGGCTGGGGCTGCCCTGACTGCTTTGGGGCTCGGGCTGGCTCTGGGTTTCCTGGAAGGTCAATCCTCAACAGGGTTTGGGGTTGAAAGTGTTAGGGGTATGGGGGTTTAAAGGTTCCCAAGGACACCAAAGGAAACCAATAGTTGAGGAAATTCGAAAACATCTCGAGCCAGACCTGCCTAGCTACAACAATCGAAAGTCTGGCAGGATCCGGCTGTGGGCAACCTGCCGAGGCAGCCGTCGTGCCCTCGTCGCCAGATGCTCTGGACCATTGGAAGCCAGCCGAAACAAGAGCACACAAGGAAGGATAGGGTTGGGAGCCGCAGGGCTTCGGACGGCATGGATTCGAGCGCTTACGTTTTAGGATTTGGGGCTGCGTTTTTGTGTCTTTAAGCAAGCAGGATTTAGGGTTTCGGTTTAAAGGGGTCAGAGGCTTCGGGTGTCCATGAACAAAGTCATACTAGGGACAATGTTTAAAAGCCGCTTAACTATTCAGGAGGGGCATCGAAATCACTAGAGGGATCCTGTTCGAGCGCGATTATACAGGGCCATCCGCAGGCAACCATTTACCTTTGGGTGCACTCGCACCCTTTTCTTTTTCTTCTCCCTGAGATAAAACTGAAATAAAACAGTCCGATCCCCTATGCATGAGCTTTGAGGAGTCCACTTTATACATGGGACGGGTTCCTATGTGCTCTGTTGGGCAACAGCCTGAGTGGTGAGACCATATGCCTCAGGATCTCGATTTGGGCATAGTTCTTTGTTTTTGAGATTTGAAATCTAGTTACATTAGATACGTAGCGCTGTCAGATTCAACCCAGCTTTGCAAAGCTTCAGCCCTACATGTCTACAAGCCTTGGAGCTTTCTGCCTTTCAGTTGGCATTTTGGGGCAATGCCTAACCAGTAGATCCCAGCTAGCGCAAGCTTCATGCAACACGAAATCACGCACCATCTCTGCAAATCCAGATCTAGTGAAGCCGTTGTGGCCGCCCTGAACCTAAAAAGCTCGAAAATCCCTGACTCACACCCTCAATCGACGTATGAGCCCTTAACACCCTAACATCCTATAAGAAAAAATCCCTTTGAGCCCTATAAACCCCAAACTTAATTTGGGTGTTTCTGTCAACTGAGAAGCTGGGCGTCACTTGCCTGGGAAGCCTCACTGGTGGAGAAAAGACCTTATTCGCCAAAACCGGCGAGGATGAGGGGTGGTTTAGGGTTTGGGGGCTTGGGGTCGAGGATGAAGGGTTTTAAGATTTGGGGTTTCGGGATTAGGGTTTCTCGAGCTTGGGGTTCTTGGGTTGAGGGAGTCTCCACATCTACGCAATGCCCAGCAGCATCCGCACCAGCTGCGTATCTATCCGACCGCAATCAATTGACCCTGAACCTTCACAAGCCCTGAACCCTATATAAGCACTGAACCAGGCCTCAATGGACCAAGCCCTGAACCTTAAACCACATTTTAAAGCCCATTCCATCCAGGTTCGATGAGATGCACCGCGGATTGATCCGTGCAACTATACAGGAAGATGTTCCACTGCGAAGGCTTGTACTAGCGCTTGGTGCACTCACATGTGACACGCGGCCACACCCGCACCACACTTCTGCTTCACGTATGGGCACTGCTTGCACCACCGCACAGACTGCCTGTACTTGTGGAGTTGCGTCTCTCCCTGCGGTTCAACTTGCCGAAACTTGTCTCAGAACCCTACGAAGCTGCGATCTTCGTGCAGCATGTTGTTTCTTCATACTCCAGAGCTGTCTTTTCATTCGTAGAATCCATCTGTATCTTCGTCTTGCATTGCTGGCCCACGTGTAAGCATCAGGCAACCAGCACCGGCGCTCGTCATGTGCGTCCAGGCCTGACACTTGGAAGAGCAGGGGACTTAGTAAGTAGGTTATAAGTAGAGTTATAAGTACCCTAAATGGAGTTACCCCAATTATAACCCTACTTATAACCTACTTACTAAGTCCCCTGCCCTTCCAAGCACCGAGTCCTTCCGACGTGGGTCTGGTTCTCCGAACCATTCGAAACCCCGCGAAGTTCCGGGTAGGAACATGCAGGTGGTAGATGTTTTGGGCGTTCAGGGTTAGGGTTTAGGGTTCGGATTCAGGAACTAGCGTTTAGGGTTTAGGGCTGAGGGTTTAGGATTTAGGGGTTCGGGGCTTAGGTGTGTTAGGATTTCGGGCCGGGAGCTCAGGGAGCTCCCAGGAAGTGCAGTGCAGGCTTTTTCGAGCCACCACCAAACCCCACGGTGTAGGGTTTAGGGTCTAAACTCCTCTGGGCTACCATGAGTTATACTAACCCTGGGGCTTGGGGTTTGTGTAAGGCTTAGGGCCTAAACTCCTCTGGACTACCATGGGTAGTACTAATTAGACTAAGGTTTTCGGGAGGTACATGATAGCACCCCGACATGAAGCTGCCCAAAGTACTGACTTAAAGATCCCTGTGATAGCCACGATACGAAAAGACTTGCTAATTAGGCTCCATGATCCTTCAAAGCAGGACTGCGGGGTTCAGGTTTGTTGTATATACACTTTATGGGCTTCGGGGAGGTCTTTTCTGCCTTAATGATGTGGGTGGTTGTGAGATGTGCTATGTAATAATGGGGCTACTGCAGGCGACACCGCACGCTGCGCTGCTCAAGCTTTCTGATGAGAACCCTAAGGAATACGATAGTCCTAATTATTCCGACCCCTGCAATCTCTCGCTCTCTCTCTCTCTCTGTTTATATGGCTGTTTAGACATATACTATCTATATATATATATATACATACATACATACATATATATATATATATATATGTATAGGTAAAAAATACCTACATGTACAAGCTATATATGTAAATATACATACATACATACATACACACACACACACGCATGTAGGCACTACTTCATGCAGCGAATCCCCGCAAGAAACCGCCGAGCCAAAATCCGCGAAAACCGAACCTCTCAATCCCCAGACCCGGAAGCCTCGAAAAGACCCTCAAGCACCAGCCAAACCCCTCAAACCTAAACCCTAAACCGTACTTGGAGGGTCGGGGGACTTAGTAAGTAGGTAGTAAGTAGACTTATACTTATAAGTACCCTAAAAGGGACCCTAATTGGGGTTGTGGTACTTATAAGTCGCTAAAATAACCAGTTACTAAGTCCCCCGACCCTCCAAGTATAATATGAGCCCTAAGCCCAATATCCTGTAGGCCCTAAGCCCAGTACCCTATATCTCCTGTAAGCCCAAGCCCAATATCCCATAAGCCCCAAACCCGAAACTCTACAAGCCCTAAACTCCCTAAACCCTAAATCCTATAAACCCTAAACCCTGAACCCCTAAATTCTAAACCCGCAACCCTTAACCCCTAAATTCTAAACCCTAAGCCACCAAATTCTAAACCCTGGACCCTAAACCCCTAAATTCGATAAACCCTAAAACTGAGCTCAGTTCGAAGGGAGGCCAGCGCTCTCTTCGCCTGGGCGAAGTATGAAGAGAGGCCTCTACACCCAGAGGGTCCAACGGTTGATGATACAAATCCTGCATGACCCATAATAAGGAATAACCATAATTCGCATAGTTTAGGGTCCTTAAGCTCATGTAGGATTTATATCATCAACAGAAGTACTCCCTAGCACTTTAGGGCCTTTTCTTAGATAGCGAACGGGGGAACTTTGAACTTTTTGGCCTTACATATTAGCTCTGTTTGACCTTTTGGGAGCCCAGTGGTTGCAGAAAAGGGTTTAAGAATATGGACCCTTAGGGGACACCCTCGCCCTCCGCTGCCTCTGCTGGGGCCGCAAGCTCTGCCTCCAACAAGGCCTTGCGCTTCTCTTAGGGTTTTAGGTTAGGGTTTTAGAGTGTCGAATTCAAAATTGTTGGTTTTGGGGATTATAGGGTTTGTTAAAAAAAACCTATGTTTGTTTTTAAGGAACCTATGGATTGATGGGCTTTTCTTATCAAAGGGCAGCAGGAAGGATGGGGATCCTACCCTAAAACGGGCTGTGGAATGTTTGAAGGTTCCCTACTCTACTTATGGGAGTTTCCGGAAATTATAGGGTACCTTATTTTGGGGTCCTTATAACAAGGATCCTACTATGTAGGGTACCATTGCGTACATTTCTGCGTACATGCTATCCTTGGATCGTAGAGGTTTCGTGAAAGGAGCTCTGGGTTTGGGGTTGCGGGACTAAAGTTCTGTTTTTCAGCTGCTTGTGAACCAGGGCTAGGGCCGGCTAGGGTTTAGGGTTTACTTGGAGGGGCAGGGGACTTAGTAAGTAGGTTATAAGTAGGGTTATACTTGGGGTAACTCCATTTAGGGTACTTATAACTCTACTTATAACCTACTTACTAAGTCCCCTGCCCCTCCAAGTAGACCCTAAACCCTAAACCCCATAGACCCCTTTAAGGAACCCTATAGATCCCTTTAAGGAGCCCTTTAAGAGCCCTTACTAAGTCCCCTGCCCTTCCTAGGGTTTGGTTACCGGCTCCGGGTTGCGTTTAAGCCTCGGGTGTCCGTGTACGTGCGATTGGGCTCAGCGTGTTCGGGGGGTTTAGGGTTTAGGGTTTAGGGTTTAGGGCTTAGGGTTTAGGGCTTAGGGTTTAGGGTTTAGGGTTGCTGTTGCCGGGGATTGGGGTGTCGCCCGAATTCAATCAACTCCCGTTGGATGTGTAGAGCCTTGCAGCTCAGGATCTTGTCCGGAGTTTGGGGGGCTTAAGGTTCCGAGTTTAGTGAGTGGGGTTCGAGCCCCGAAGATAGTCATAAACTCTACAACATCCCGAGTGCAGCCATCCCAGCACCCCGAAGACTCGCAAATCCTGCACCACGCCACGCGTGGCGTCTGTAAGGTTCAGGGCCATAGGGGTCATTGGGACCTGGCAGAAAAGTGTACGATGTTGAAACGATGCGGATTTTTTTAGGTTCTGTTCGCAAGGCTGTACAAACGACGTGGGGACGGCAATGAGCATCAACAACATAAGACTAAATAGTAAAGTATCAACCAACTCCAAATCCTAAACCCCATAACCCCAAAAAGCCATAAATGATGACTTCAAACATGTCTTGCCTGGCGCTTGGTCTCCAAGAGGAGCTGGTTGGTGAGGTTTTCCTGCTCCCAGGCCAAACCAACGTTTTAGGGCTTGCCTAATTCAATGCCCATAACCCCCTGCCAAAACAAAGCAAAACAAAACACGCTGGCTTTAGAAGGCATTACCGCAAACACCAAAAAGGCGGAAACCTAATTAAGGACAAATAGTGCTGGGATTCCCTATACTTTACTCTTAGGGATTGGGGCTATCGGGTTTCCAACTTTTTGGCTTCTACTGTATCAAGGTTCCACCAGGGCTTCCACGCAGGAGTTCACTAGGACCTTGGAACACGAATTGTACACACCTTTGCGAGCCTATGACTCTTTGCGCGTACAAGCCGTGAGGGTTTAAGGTTTAGGGCTGAACCACCAAATAGTTGACGTGTCTATCTCGTGTACTAGGGGTTGTGGGGCGAAGGCTTAGGTCTCGCGGTTTTCCCAGAAGACCTGCCGAAAAACCACTTTCTCCACATCAGTACATAAGCCTGAACGGGTCTAGGACGATCTAGGTTCTGAGGATTTAAGGTTCTCCAAATCCCCCCGACGCTGCTAAATCCTGCACCAAAAACCCAACCCCCAACGACATTTGGACCGACGTGCGGCCTCGGCTGAAGCCGCCTCTCTCTGACTCAGACAATGGGATGTGAGAGAAAAGCTTCGTTACCTTCTCCCAATCTGCTCAACCAGATTGTTGGCATACAGGCGAGCGAGCCTGCAACACTTGAGATCGTAAAATGCGGAGCCAACTACGGTAGATGTCGGATCCACGACTATATACTCCCGCAATACATCCCAAGCCAATGCCGCCGTCGGTGCTGAGACCTGGATCTCCGGTCGTCTCGATTCCAGGAATTGCCTGTCCAATCCATAGACCAGAACCAGAGAGAAATTCGGAACGGTCGATATCGTCTCGGAGAAAGGCCTCCTAAACTTACTTTCGTCTGCTCGGATGAGTCAGAAGTCATGAGCGGAAGTAATAACCTTCCACGATCCTGCTGAACCATTAGAATAGTTCTTTTGAAGGGGTGCCCTTTGTACAAGAATGATAGTTAGCCAACCTTAATGTTTAATGGCCCAAAGCATAATGGCACTACCTATACTAACCCGCTTTTCTTCGAGGCAGTTTCACGGACGAGTCCTGCGTCTTTGGGTCCACCTCCGCATTGCACTCCTTGATGGCCTGCCAAGGTATAGGGTTTGGGTTTTGCTGGGCTTCAGAAGGTTGAAACAGAGTTTAGGGAGTGTGTTGTGCTTTCAGGTTTGGGAATAGACTGCTTCACCCTAACCTGTATGTTACGTACGCCCTGGTCGAAACAAAAACCTACCAATAGAAAGCTGACTACTTGAGCCAAGAAAGGAGTCCCGATCATGCAACGATGCTGTGGTACTAAAGTCTTCGGGTTTACGCTATCAGCTTAAATTTGGGTTCAATCTTTTAAGGACAGTGGTTTAGGGTCAAGTTCAACGCTTAATGTTTAGGGTGTTGTTTTGGGATATAGGCATGGGATTAAGCCCTTAACCCTAAACCCGAAGCCCTTAGCCCGAAACCCCAATCAGAGTACTTCGCCCGGGCTTATGGTTCTTTCGGGTCCGGGTTGAGGGATTCGGATCTCAGGTTGGGGCTTTCAGTGACAATGTGGGGTTCGAGGTGTGCTTTTTAAGTTTAAGTTAGGGGCTTTAGGGTTGCTGTTTTGGGATAGGGCTTCTAGGGTTTAGGATTTTGTTTTGGGCTAAAGGGTTGTGGCTCCAGTTCGTACTGGGGTCGAGTTGGCTAAATCGTGGATGGGGGCGACTATCCGAACTGACGGCCTTCAAGAAGGGAGCATGGTCTCCTCGGAACTGGCTCTTTCGTGCAGATCGCTGGCACTGGGCACAGTGGTGATGAAAGTCTGGACGGGTTTTGGAACTATAAAAATATCTCTGCTAAGCCCTAAACCCGAAACGCTAGACTCAGTGCAATTGTCAAACCTCATGAGACCTCAAACTTACCTTTGGTTAGTAGGGAATGGAGGAATGGGGTACAATTATAACCACTATTACTACCATTCTTCCACGCCCCACTAACCAAAGGTAAGCAAATGCGCACGGTGATCCGATCTGAAACTTGAGAAGGCACCTGTCGAAGATCAGCACACCTCTGAGCTGACAAAGCCTCGGCCAATCTTCTTGTTTAACATAGTGGCTTTTATGATAAGAATGGGGTTCCTTTAAAGGGATCCTTGAAAGGGATCTATAAGGGTACTATGATATAGGGGCCTTAATAATCAGCGGGTTTTGGGGCCCATTATAATTGACATATAACAAGGAAACCCCTGCCCCCCTCCCCCCCCGCAAAAACAAATCGTAACAATTGAGGCCCGTAGGCTATCGACTCTGCTGTTCATTGGGCGCATGTAGCTGCTGGATAGGGATTGAGGATGATAGTTAGCTGCCAAAGACAGCAGAAGAAGTAAAAATATGATAGTAATGAGAACAGCAAAAAATAAATAACAATCACAATAATAGCAACATTGGCAACAAGAGTAGTAATAGAAATAAAACTAAGCAAGATAGGGGAAAGAGTAGGAAAAAACAATAAGATTAACAATATTAACCATAATAATGAGTGAGAATAATAAGCAAAAGAACAACGATACCATCACTAATTAGCAAAAACAATGATAATAGCAACATAACAATGACACTGATTTCTAAGAGCATGAACGAGAGCATTGAAGTGTATTAAACCACAAACAATACCACTTTTTCTTGGAATAGTCCCACAGTGCAAGGACCGGTCGTGATATACCGTGCAGCCAGCCTCCCTGTGGCGGGGCTAACTGGGAAGGGTTTAAGATGGTTTAAGGTTGGCTGAGGGCTTATAGGGTCTATAGGGTGTAGGACTTAGTGCGGGGTGTGTGGGGGGGAAAAATGTTGAATGAGGGCATACGACTCGGGTGTGGGGATAAGGCGATGGGGCTTTGCACAGCGCTTAGTGTGGAGGTCAGGTACCTTTGTTTGGGAGGACCGCTCCACTTTCAGATTGGCGTTATCTGTCCACCGTAGCCAATCGTAGCTTGCAGGGGAAGTGCTCCTCGACCTCCGACGCAGCGGTGGTGCTCCGCTACTGCTGTGGGTCCTGGTGGCCCCAACCTGGAGTAGCCATGCCTTGGTCGGCTTGGCTTAGTCCAGGTAAATGAACCTAACTCCCTGGTCCACCAAGCTCTGGTGCCACAACTGCCCGCATTGGGAGCAGGCAATGAGGTCGTAGAGGCGATGGAGGACTATACGACTTCTGTGGCAGTTGGAGCATTGCACGCAGAGCCTGGGACCGGGTGCAGCCTGCTTCAGGCACTCTGCTGTGTTGCGGTCCATCACCTTCAAGCGTGTCGGGAGCAGGACTCGGTGCTGCTGAAGCACAACCAAGTGAAGCGAAGCTTCAGTGTCAGTATGGGCGACCTTCGCAAACCCTGCCTTCTCCGTCCGAGGCTTGAAGTGAAAGTTGTATCTCGCAAGAATCGAAGTGTTGTGTGATATCTCTGGAGTGCCGTCATTTGCACTGAGTTCTAGGTTGCGTGAGGCCGAGGCGGCCGCAAGGCGGATCTTGAGTGGGGTTTGGTCGTACCGCGCTTGTTGCATCGGCAGTGGAAGTCTGCAGCTTCCGAGCTACCGGGGGACGGAAACCCTTTGCACGTAGCTTCAGCTGCATTAATGCAAGCGGATGTAGTAGGGATATTTTAGGTCACCAAGTTTCTCAATCTCCTATAGAGTTTCGGGGGCTTCAGTATTCAGGATTGAGTGATTGAAACACGATTGAAACCCGCCGCCAGAAATTGACCGTCCATCGACCGCGCAGCGGCTTTCTTTTGGGCTCAGGGCTCAACCCTAAACCCTGAACCCTAACCCCGAAACCTTCAAGAAAAAACAAACTGCCAACCCCAAGCCCTAAACACTGAACTCAAAAGCCCGCAAACCCGACACCCTAACCCCGCGCGACATCAGCCAGCAAAGCCCCCAAAAGACAATCTACCATCCGTTTACACACTTGATTTATACAAACCTGACAAAGCCCTGCAATGCATTGTGCACCCTATGAACTATAAGCTTATCAGCCGGTGTGACCCACAAAACAGTATATGTTTGCTATCCATTGGGTTTATGATAATGGGAATGAGAAATGGCTCCTGAGCACTAACCCAGAAAAAATCTTGTAAATACCCTGACACATAGCTTATAACAGAGCAATTCAAAACCCTCAACCCTCCAAACACTAAACTTCACTAAACCATGACACTTTAACACTAAACCCTGCCTAAAGCCCAAACCCTAAACGCCTTCCGCAAAACCCTTAATTAAGCTCAAAACCCCAAACCCCCTAAACCCATATAAACCCTAAACCCCTAAACCCAAAACCCTAAACCCTTACACCCTAAACCTCAAACCCGAAAAGACCTGAGCCCCGGTCGATCTTGACGCGCAGATCTTCGTCACGCATGAACCACACAGGCGCCTGCAGCTTGAAGGCTTTGGTTTAGGGTTTAGGGTTTAGGGTTTAGGGCCCAGAGACTCCAATACGGTTGATGATATAAATCCTGCATTACCTTGAGGACCCTAAACTATGGGAATTATGGTATAATCCTCATTATGGATAATGCAGGATTTATATCATCAACCGTATCCCCGAATTCAGGAAATTCCTTTTTAACGGTTCCTGAAGGGGTTCCTCAAAGGGATCTTTAGAGGCTCTATCAGGGAATTGAAGAAGATACCTTAAATTATAATAGGATCCTAGGTGTTCCCAGAAACTACAATACTATCCCCCCCTTAGAACAGAATATCCCTTAGTTTAAGGAGTATACCTTAAACTATAGTAGGATCCCTTATATGATTTAAGGATTATATATTCCTTAATTCAGGGATATTGGAGCCTCTGGGGCCCTAGATCAGGACTTGATTCTGTCACAGATCGGGACCGGATCCCCCAAAATCAACACCCCAGGCCCGAAAGGCGGAGAGGCTCAGGGTTTAGGGTTGAGGGTTCCCTTGTACTGGGAGTTTGAGCATTCGAAGCAGTGGTTATCGTAGTCGTCGTTGTAAGACCAGTACTTCGTCGTTGTCGTCGTAGTAGTAGTAGCAGCAGGAGCAGGTGGGAGTGGGAGTGGGAGGGAGTGGGAGTAAGAGTAGGAGTAGCTGCAGCAGCAGCAACACCAGAAGCGGAAGCAGAAGAGCAGTACCAGCAGTAGGGGCGGTGGTGGTAGTAGTAGTAGTAGCAGCAGTAGTAGCAGTGGCTCGCCTGCTACGGACGACGACGACTAGTAACTGGTAGTCATTGCTACAGCGTGTGACTAATTGCAGGAGGTTTACCGGTCTAGATTGCGAGGACAGTCCCGCATCTTGAACGATGGCGAGCCTGGGACGGCGAGCTGCGATGGCTGCGCTGCGACTGCCACGGCAAGTGGTGAAGGAACAAGCTTTCGGGTTCGAGCTTGAAACTGAAGATGTGCGCTCCAGGGTCTTTATGGTCAGGACGACAGATTGCTGCCTTGTAAATTCGGTGTGTGAAACCCCGTAAGATACTGCGAGACTGTTGTCATGAGGAACCTTTGCATGGCTTCTTTCGCGGCTTCCCATGGGGCACTGCCAATTACGAATAGGGGCCGTTAGGTGCAATGGGGTTTTCGAGAATTTTTGATTACAGCTAGAATAAGGAACTGCAAGGAATGCTGTTGATAATCATGTAGGCCCCCAGCAAAGGTGAGGCTTGCCTTTCGAAGCCCAGAGGCTGTGCAAGAGACGACCAGGGTTTAGGGTTCAGGGCTCTTGGCCATTGCAACGTACATGGACATTTCAAGGGTTGGGCTTAGTGTTTAAGGGAAAAAGGGTGTAGGATGTAGGGAGAAGATGAAAACCTCGCAAAACGGCCTCATATTAATCCATGGTTGCCATGCTCTGGCTCCTCCCACATCTCTATCGACGCGCCAAGACACCCTTGGCCAAAGCCCCGGACGCCCCAGCACTTCCCAAACCAGGACACCGTGCCCTAAATCCGCATCATTGGTCCTACCCGAGCCTCAACTTAGCGCATTTCGACCAACTAAGAAAAATGTTTCTTGCGCGGCAAAGAAAGATCCCAAATTACAATCAAACCCCAAAATAGAAACGATGTGGATCAGCACCAACAAGATGCATGATAGTAACCTTGACAACAACGGTGACAAAGATGGTATTGTACTGGTAATGGTGAGAACGGTACTAGACGTGATAAGGAACCCGGAACCCCTAAATCCTAAACCCTAGGTCCTAAATCCTACATTACCAGCAGTTGATAGCAATGGCAAGAATGGACCCTGAGTACCAGACAATGTCATTCGGGTGGCTGTCAAAACTAGGCCCCTATGTTGAGTTCCCAAACTATGGGTGCCGTAGAAAGAACACAAGTATATAGGTTTCAGCAAAGGGCCCTGTTTAATGTGCATCAACTTCGCCTAGTCCCTCTTGTCCCGGTTCGAGAGTTCTTCAATGGGCCGCATGAGCTCCAGCACTGCCCGGAAGACAACGATGCGCGGGGCTTCCTCGACACTCCCTATGTTCTGGGAATATCCCAGCTGTGCCTGATAGATGATGATACTCTCCGGCTCGTTGATGCTGGCATAAATGAGACAGGAGTGGTTGAACTTGAGCGTCATGATTTCATCCTCGTGAGAAACCCCTGAAGCCCTAAAAACCATAGCTAACACAAAAAACTATAACAAAAAACTGAACATGCTGCACAACCCTCGAAAAACCTAATAGTCCAAACAACCCAGACTAAAATTCTCGGGTCGCTTCTCGCAGACCTAAACCCTAAACCCCAAACATCCCTAAACCCTAAAATCCTAATGACCCTAAACCCGAAAACCCTAAACCCTAAAACCCTAAACCCTTAAACCCCAAACCCAAACCCTAAATCCGTAAACCCTCTATACGCCCCTAAACCCTTGAACCCTCGCCTGCTCGTCCTCCGAGGGGCGGGGTAGCCTTGCGAGGATCTCACGAGCCTGCGCCAGCTTTTTGAGAATTTTGATACTTTTGAAAGCTTAGGGTACAGACATCCTGAGTGTCTTGGAGATCAAGGCCAGGAAGGCGCGAATGTTTGTTGCACGTCATGCAGGCTCAAGTGTGCGAGCCATGCTGTTGAGACATGCCATGTGCACCTGACGCATTCGCGAGCAGTCACATGCACTACATGTCTACATGTGCTTGCTTTGGATTCCAAGCAGCTTTCTGGTCCAACTGTGAGGTGCGGCTAGCAGCTTGCAAGTTTTAACCACCAAACCCATCCGAAAAAGATGCTGAGCGACCGGTGGCAATGCCAAGGCACTTGCGGGACAGGGTTCGATGAGTTGGGTCACCCTAGTTTGCGTTTGCGATCAAAACAATTATAAGCCCGAAACCCTAAACCCAGTGCGTGCGTGTAAGTTCCAGGATCAGGACGGGAGTCCGGAGCACGTAGTCCACCAGGTCACGAGGTCACGAAGGACCGGTGAGACCATAATTCGAAGTGGTCGAAATGGTGGCAGCCAGGCAAGCTTGTTCAATCCCCAACTTCGGGTTCAGGGTTTCGGGCTCGTTGGATTAAAGTTTATGCTTAAGGGTGTAGGGTCTGGATCAGCAATCCTCATCAGTCCTCATCCCCCCCTTCCAGAACAAATGATCTTACGCGTCAAAACCCTCGACAAGAAATTAATTATCCCAAACCCTAAACCCCCGGTCACGCCCATGCCCCAAAACCCTCAACCGTTCGAAAAATCTTCGACCTTTCAAAAACCCTCCTACAACTCTCTCATATAACCCCGAAACCCCTCCCTAAACCCTAAACCCTAACCCTGAAACCCTGAACCCTAAACCCCTAAACCTCAAGCCTGAACCCCTGAAAGCTCCCTACAAACCGTAGAACCCCAAACCTTAAACCCACAAACCATGAAAACTCCCAATAAACCTTAAAACAGCAAAGCCTTTTAAACAAGCCTTAAAACCCTAAAACCCCTGCAGCCCTCAATCAGGGTTTAGGGTCTCCCTGAACCCTAAACCCTTGCAACCATAAAGCCTTAAACCTCTCAACCCTGAAACCCTAAACGCTGAACTCTAAACTCTAAACCCTAAAACCCTGAATCCCTAAACGCCACCCCCGGCAGCCTCGGCGTCCGCCGACTTCGTCTGCAGAACTGCGAGCCTTAGGGGTCACTGTACTGAGAAAGCTCCCCAGAGAGCCCAATACCCCTTAATCCGCCGAGGCCACAGGCCCACTCCCAAAGGAAGAGCAGCGAGGTCGCGCACCGGACACGCAAAGGTTGGGGTTGAGAGGCCCCCCTAGTGGTGTGTATACGACATCCACTGCCCCCTCGCCCTGCCGCTACAGAGCCGAGGCGGGCGGCGTAGCGTTAAATTAAGGAAATATACCTTAAATCATTAGGGGCTTCATGTTATGATTTATGCTATATTCCTTGATTAAGGGACATTGGGCTCTCTCTGGATCAAGACCGGGTGTAGAGCTTAGGCCTTAGACTTTATGGGCTTGGGGCTTAAGGGTCTAAAGCTTGGGCTTTAGACTTTAACGGTTTAGGGGTTGTGGGTTCAAGGGTTTGGGTTTAGGGTTTAGGGGCTTAGGGATTTGGAGTTTAGGCTTTAGACTCTAGACTTTAAGGGTCTAGGGGTTTAGAGTTTAGGCTTTAGACTTTAAGGGTTTAGGGATTTGGGCTTTAGACTTTCAGGGTTTAGGGGTTTAGGGGTTTGGCGTTTAAGGGGCTTTAGGGTTTCGAGCCTGGGGTTTAGTATTTAGGGTTTAGGGATGAGCCTTTATCGGGCTTTGTAAGGCGGTGGTTGCTTGCTTCTGGGGTTTTCTAGGTCCGTATTATTCAGGTTTTACGGGGTTTTAAGATGGTCAGCAGGTGGGGGGGTGCGAGATAGCGAACAACTTGTCAAAGCAGACTTTGGAAAGCACTACCGCAACGAGGAGTTCTCTCCTTCTTGCCGCGCCTAAACCCCAAAACCCCAAACCCTGAACCCCAACAATAATAGCAATGACCCCTAAACAAGAAAGCACTGTTGTGCAAGGGGCTGCTTCTCCCGCGCCCGCAGGTCGTTGTAGAGATGCTCAAAGCGCCTGGGCTTGAGGTTTAGGGTTGACTTAGGGCAGGTATAGCCGAAATCCTGAACTCTAAACCCTCAAACCCTTACCTCCTAAACCACTAAACCCGGAACTCAGGCATAAACCGTTTTAGGGCACTGCCGCCGGCCCCTATTTAGGGCTGGTGGGATGGAGAACAAAGAGGCTGTGAGGCGTATAAGCTTGGGCGGGATCTGGACATCAAGTCTTCATTCAGTGTTGCAGGGTGGACGGCCTAATCTCAACCAAAAAAGCACAGAACCCGAAATCTTAGACGGACTAAAGATCTTCATCGCAAGTGCCGGTCCATAGCAGGACTTCTTAAAGCTCTGGCAACCCTCGTTCTGGTTTCAAGAGATCTATGGTGAAGGAATGTCAAAATTCACAGAAGCCGCTACTCCGAGAAAAATGCGAAGTAGGAACTGCCTCCAATTGGAAAGCCTGACTAGTTTCCTGAGTAGCCCCGTAATAATAAGTTTACCGCTTTTCCTGCTATGTGGTTTTGACAACGGAACTCAAAAATAAGGAAATTTCGCAAAAGGGTACTAATTACTCACGAACCTAGCTGGTGACATGATGTAGGACGCAAAAGATCTGCTTAAAGCCATGGAGGAAAAAACTTTTCATACAGAGCTAGCACACCTTATCCGGGTGTGCACATAGACATAGCCCAGCTACCAACATACAGCAAGTTCTGCACTGCTAAGAAACCCTCCGAGAGAGTCAATACCCCGAGAATACCCCGCTTCACGACTGGACTTTGCATCTTGTTCATAACATTAGGCCCTCAACATGTAAGGCATATTCCTGAGCAGATCGGAAAACAAGGGACCCTAATGTAGTACGCTAAATAGTAGGATCCTTGTTATAAGGACCCCTGGAACACTGAACCGGCAGAACTCGGGCTCAAACGGCACAGTTGGCAGATCGTCTGCAACACCTTCGAGGTTGCTTGGTTCGACTCCCCTCAACTAGCTGCGCATCGTTGCCTCGATCCCTACATGGCCACAAGTGCGGTGAGGACGACGACATCCTGCCGTCACCACCTCAAAACCATCGCCTTCGAGGCAAACAAGCTTCACGACCAGACCCCAACGTGCCTCGTGTATAGTATACCGTGAACCCCATAAAGTTGGGAACCTGATTAAGGCCAAATAGAGCTGGGATTCCCTTTACAATACTCTTACGGATTGAGGCTATGGGGTTTCCAACTTGTTGGCTTCTACTGTGTAGGCTAGGTGCTTCTCCCTAAACCCTAAACCCTAAACCGTAACCCTAGGCCCCAGACATCCGATGAGTTCTTCCATGACCTTTGAACCATCAAAGAGCATTGCTAATGGCCCTTGAGAATTAATATACTAGCAACCAGTGGGTCCTAAGAACACTAAAGGCTTAAGGTCTCTAAGGAGGTTGGACTGGTGTCAGAACACCCAGAAGGGCATGTCTGATGAACATAGACGCAGTTGTAGCGCAATACCCCCCTTAGAATCATAATAGCAATGACATTGTACATTTTTCTTGGGTTATATATGAACAAAAAGTAATTAATGCCCAAGGAGACTACAGTAGCAATGAGAACAGAATTGAAATTGACTGGGAGACGCTGTTTCAAACCCTAAACCCTAACCTTGCGTGTATGCAGGGGATTTAGGCTATGCAAGGTATATAGCGTTTAGGGTATATAGGGTATAGCTCTAAGCTGGGCTTTTAAGTAACCAGGGAGAAAAAAGTATAAGCCTGCATTTCATAACGGTTCCTTCAAGAAACAAAGTATTAAAGCATGGTACTCCCAAAGCCCAGTAAACCCAGAAGAGGGGCCCTAGCTGCTGCAACGAGGCTTCGCTGGTGTAGATTGAGAAGCATACTGCTTGTTCAGGCTCCTACCTATAGTCTCCATTGTAATTCCTTTTCTTGGCTTAACCAATTTTATATCAAGGATCCTAGAAGCTAACCCCAAAAAGGAACTACAATGGAGACTATAGGTAGGACCTACAGGTTAACCTTTGGGATTATATAGGGATTGAAGTATCCCAAAAGGTGAAAGGTTACCTGTTACCTACTCCACTTCTGAGGAGCCTACTTTTTCTTCAGGCTCCGACATAAGCCGCTAGGTCAGACCGTGGTCCGTTTCGAGTCCAGCGTTGAGGCTGTTAATTGAGGGTGTTAGGGTTTAAGGTCAGGGTTAATTATCAGGAACATCTGGCGCGGTGTAATATACTATGATAACTATAACCATACTCTTACGAACTAGAAGGGGGTGCTATCACGGATTATTGCTACCCCTGCATCAGGACGGACATGCATGTCGAAACAACTTCAGCACGTTAACCGGGGATGCATGCACAGAGCGTGTTGTGAGAAGAGCCTCTGAAGAGATTCGTTGTTGGTCATGAGGTTTAAGGGTTTACCTTCAGCTACTATTACCTATGCTACTCTACCAAAGCCCACTTGTCGTGGTTTTCCGAATCTGCCGACGCATATAGTCAAGGCTTGGGGATAGCTTGGGCTGCGGAAGATTAGGGCATTGGTGTTTCAGGGGTTCCGCGGTCTGATTTTTCGGGCTTTGTGGTTTGACGGCTGTTCATTCCGGGAGTTCTTAAAATCACACAGGCTCGCAGGCATAACTCCTTGTTCGGGATCCCTTGTTTCCCTGCCTGTCCATCCGAACCAAAAGCAGGGCTGACCAAAAAGCGGGCATAGGGTTTAGGTTGGCATGCTCCCTTTTTCGATGATTGTTGCATCTGGGACAAGTTCAGAAGCCCTTGCACGAAGTACTTCTGGTGGTTCTGATACCTTACAGTCTCTGAGGTATTGTAGAGGGTTGGTTCACAGAACCCGAAGGCAATTGCGAGCCCCAGGAACATGCCAACCTGAGCTTGATGAAGGCCTTAAGCTGTTGCTGACCCCGTGCCGCCCCCTGAGCTCCCCGCGCTGCGGATAACCTGGCCAAGTAGTAGTAGTACGGTTGATGATATAAATCCTGCATTACCCATAGTAAGGAATATGCCATAATTCCCATAGTTTAGGGTCCTGAAGGTAATGCAGGATTTATATCATCAACCGTAGTAGTAGTAGTAGTAGTAGTAGTAGTAGTAGTAGTAGTAGTAGTAGTAGTAGTAGTAGTAGTAGTAGTAGTAGTAGTAGTAGTAGTAGTACGTAGTAGTAGTAGTACGTAGTAGTAGTAGTAGTAGTAGTAGTAGTAGTAGTAGTAGTAGTAGTAGTAGTAGTAGTAGTAGTAGTAGTAGTAGTAGTAGTAGTAGTAGTAGTAGTAGTAGTAGTAGTAGTAGTAGTAGTAGTAGTAGTAGTAGTACTAGTAGTAGGAGTAGGAATAGGAGTAGGAGTAGGAGTAGGAGTAGGAGGAGGAGCAGGAGCAGGAGCAGGAGCAGGAGCAGGAGTAGGAGTAGGAGTAGGAGTAGTAGTAGTAGTAGCAGTAGTAGCAGTAGTAGTAGTAGTAGTAGGAGTAGGAGCAGGAGCAGGAGCAGGAGTCGTAGTGGTAGTGGTAGTGGTAGTCGTAGTAGTAGTAGTAGTAGTAGTAGTAGTAGTAGTAGTAGTAGTAGTCGTAGTAGTAGTAGTAGTAGTAGTAGTAGTACTAGTAGTAGTAGCAGGAGTAGTAGTGGTAGTAGTAGTAGTAGTAGTAGTAGTCGTAGTAGTAGTAGTAGTAGTAGTAGTAGTAGTAGTAGTAGTAGTAGTAGTAGTAGTAGTAGTAGTAGTAGTAGTAGTAGTAGTAGTAGTAGTAGTAGTAGTAGTAGTAGTAGTAGTAGTAGTAGTAGTAGTAGTAGTAGTGGCGGTAGTAGTAGTAGTAGTAGTAGTAGTAGTAGTCGTAGTCGTAGTCGTAGTCGTAGTCGTAGTCGTAGTCGTAGTAGTAGTAGTAGTAGTGGTGGTAGTTGTAGTAGTAGTAGTAGTAGTAAGCAGCAGCAAGCAGCAAGCAGCAAGCAGCAAGCAGCAAGCAGCAAGCAGCAAGCAGCAAGCAGCAAGCAGCAGCAAGCAGGAGCGGAAGCGGCATCCGGAGCAAGAACACGAAGTGCCACACGGTTGTCTGTGTTCATATCGGCGTGCCACCGGCGAGTGCTTGCTGGCCAGTTTGCCACAGCACCCGCGTGCAGTTGATCATTGCAGCATTCGCGGTTCCCCCTGCTATTGCACACGAGCCCGCCTTTACGACAAAGAACTAGTTTCTCTGCAAGCTGCCCCGTTCCGTGGACCTATGGCACGAACACAGTTTGACATCGACTGCAACGACCATACTTCGTTGTTCTGAGAGAAGCAGTGCCTCGCGCGACCTTGCGCAGTAGCCTCACAAGGCTTGCCGAATCCGCGGCATCCGGCTTGCGCTCGTGGGCTCAGTAAACAAAGGACACTTCGGATTGTCCTTGCGGTGATCAAGTGACCAACTTCAGCGGACGAGCACCGGTGCAGACAACTTTTGCCTTGGCAGCGCCCATGGAGCCGATGCTTGCTTCTCGTGTTGGGCCAAGGCAGTTGCACATGCGGAGTATGTTGGCAAGAAGGACATGGATGATGAAGAAAAGAGGATAATCTAACTATCGTCATTGTCAAAGTTATGTTGCTCTTCCTGATGGAAGTGATGATGAGTGTTGAACCGGTAGGAATTGTTCAGGATGCTGGTGATGAACATGCTGTGTGACGGGCGTCAATTCAGGGGATTCAAGCGTGGTAGTGGTGGTGGTAGTGGTAGTGGTAGTGGTAGTGGTAGTGGTAGTGGTAGTGGTAGTGGTAGCGCTAGGTGCTAGGTGCTAGCTGCTAGGTGCTTGGTGCTAGGTGGCAGGTGGTGGTTGTAGGTGGTGGTGGTAGTGGTAGTGGTAGTGGTAGTGGTAGTGGTACTGGTACTGGTACTGGTACTGGTAGTGGTGGTAGTCGTGGCGGTAGTAGCGGTAGTAGTGGTAGCAGTGGTAGTTGTGGTAGCAGTGGTAGTAGTGGAAGTAGTGGCAGCAGTGGTAGCAGTGGTAGTACTGGCAGTAGTCGTCGTCGTAGTGGTAGTAGTGGTAGTCGTGGTAGCAGTGGTAGCAGTGGTAGCAGTGGTAGCAGTGGTAGCAGTGGTAGCAGTGGTAGTAGTGGTAGTAGTGGTAGTAGTGGTAGTAGTGGTAGTAGTGGTGGTAGTGGTGGTAGTGGTAGTAGTGGTAGTAGTGGTAGTAGTGGTAGTAGTGGTAGTAGTGGTAGTAGTGAGTGGTAGTAGTTGCAGTAGCAGTAGTAGCAGTAGTAGTAGTAGTGGTAGTGGTAGTGGTACTGGTAGTGGTAGTGGTAGTGGTAGTGGTAGTGGTAGTGGTAGTGGTAGTGGTAGTGGTAGTGGTAGTGGTAGTGGTAGTGGTAGTGGTAGCGGTAGCGGTAGCGGTAGCGGTAGTGGTAGTGGTAGTGGTAGTGGTAGTGGTAGTGGTAGTTGTAGTGGTGGTAGTGGTGGTAGTAGTGGTAGTAGTGGTAGTAGTGGTAGTAGTGGTAGTAGCGGTAGTAGTGGTAGTAGGAGTAGCAGCAGAAGTAGTACTAGAAACTAGTAGCCGCACAGCAGACGCGGCAGTCGCGGTGGCAGTAGCAGAAGAAGCTGTCGTTGCTGCTGTAGGCGACGAGTTTACACGTAGAAGTTCACGAATGAACATTAGCCCTTGCAGCACAGTCTAACATATGACCATTGTCCACAGCTTCCTGCCTGTTACCCCGCCACCACCTCAATGACATGAGGACCAAAGTCAGAGCTGAAGTCAAGAAGATGCAAACGAAGAGGAAACTTGCTTGAAGCCTGCACGAACTCGCGATACTCACCCAAAAAGCCTAAACCGGCCACAAAAACCTAAACGCAAAATCGTAACCCTAAGCCCTAAACCCATGAACACTTCCTGAACTCAAGATTCGCAAAGGCAACGCCACAAGCCCGAAAACCGCACATCTCGGATCCTTACTTCCTGAACTCATCCCTTCCTTGCGGACCCAATGACCCTTATAAGTAGGGGCCCCATGCCACTATACAATGAATTCCTATATGGTATATGAACCTTAAACCTTTGGGGTTTCTTTTAGGGAGGGGCGGGGATCCTGTGCAGAAGAGGAGGGACGGGGTGCACCTATGCTTTGTACAAAAAATCGAAGCTGTAATATCAAATGCAAAATGACAGCGGGATCCTTATCAGAGGCTTTAATCTCCAGAAACCCCAGCAAGTTGGAGCGAACAAGAGCATTCACCCTCAAATGGTCTCTCCCGCCTCTCAGGAGGGCATCCTTGGTGGGCGTCTGCTTGCTTGCCGGAGCGCTCTCTTTCGTGCGGGAGCGCGGCGGCGCAATCTGGCTGGTTAGTGGAGTTTAAGGTTTAGGGTTGGGCTTGATAAAAGGAGGACCACGACTACTGCGCCGGCTTAAGCAACTGGCAGCTACCACTACATGTCTCATAGAACCTATGAAGAAATGCTATAAAGTTCTGCAGGTCCCCTGAACCCTACCGCATGAACCTTAAACTCAAAGTCCTGAACTTATTACCCTGCCAAAAGGCATCCTGTCTCCGCCAAAGCTGCCATACCGGATGCACTTCCGACATCACACGCATATATATATATATACACACACACACAAAGAACCCGGTAGATGCACAATGGCAGATCGATGAATAGTCACAGATGTAGAGAGGGATGGATGGATGGATGGATGGATGTAAACAGACAGGTAGATAGGTAGATGGATACACAGACAGATACTTAGGCAGATAGACACGTAGGTAGGTAGATAGACAGATGGAGAGATAGGTGGGTAGCGAGATAATGTGAGATAGTTATAGGTGAAAGATCGATGGATAGATCATCAAAAGGTAGGCAGAAAGAACTAAAGTCAGAGAGATATATCTAATCTCTAAATAAATAAATACATCTATACATATATATATATATATATATATATGTATGTATATATATATATATGTATATATATATATGTGTGTGTATGTATGTAGAGATAGACCATGTGTATAAGTGTATATATATATATATATATATATAGATATAGGTATATACATGTATAGGAATTTTCACACAATTCTTTACACACACTCGCTTGCTGCATATGTGAGTGCATATACATCTACAAAGAAGAACTCATATATATATATATATATAAACACACATACATACATACATACATACATACATACATACATACATTTACATATATATATATATATGTACGTAAACAGGTTTTCACAGTATGCGTATATGTTTTAGTTTGTTTACAACGTAACATTCGCCCTCTCTCGGCTTGTGATGGCGACAATTCCGTAGTATGCCTGTATGTTCTTCGGGGAAAGACGGCTGCAACGGTTGATGATGCACATCCTGCATTCCGCATACGAAGGAATATACCATAATTCCCATAGTTTAAAGGCCGTAAGGCAATGCAGGATTTATATCATCAACCGAAGTAGCTGATCCTCGCAATGTGTCAAAGTATGTACAGGTATGTTCATAGATACAGCACTGCACTAAACAACAACTGCTATAATGGGATGTGCAAACATGCAAACTGCCAAACAACAAAGCTTTAAAGCCTAAACTCTAGACTCCAAACCCTACAGCGAACCGAAAAATTTAAACCCCAAAACAACCAAAACCCTCTACTCCCTACGGTTCCATGCCCTTACTGGTCCGTTTAAGGCGGTCCAGAAGCGAACCTGCATAAGAACCTTTAAGGCAACCCTTAAAGTCACCTTCAGAGGAACGCGTAAGTAACCCTATGAACCCTGAACCCTAAACGCCTGACAAGAACCCTGCAGTAGCCCCAAAGACCCTCAACGGAACCCTAGAATCAACTTAAAGGAACCCCTAGAACCCTTAAAGGAACCCTGAAACCCTTAAAGGAACCCCAAACCACAGGCCCTTAAAGGAACCCCCAAACCCCTTCAAGGACCGCCAAACCAACCCCCCTTAAAGGAACCCCAAACCCCTTCAATCCAAGGGTAAAAGGAGGGACCCTTAATAAGGACCCCTAGGTGTATACCCTGAAAATCGCTAGTATGTACCCATTATATAGCCCATTATAGGGTAGGGGTCTCCATTAAGAGTTTTCCCCTTTGATATCATTCACTTTCGCAACCCTAAACCCTAAACCCCTAAACCCTAAACCTTCACTTTCGCAACCTGCCTACCGGTTTTTTGATTCAAGGGCCTTGCTCGCCAACTCTGGCTCGGCATCCCGCCGGGCCTCTTTCGACTCGTCAGGCTAAGGGTCGTCTTTCGATTTTGGGTTTGGAGGTTTAGGGGGTTAGGGGTTGAGGGGTTTTGGGTTTTGCGGGTTTAGGGGTTTTGGGGGTTTAGGGGTCGGGGGGGGTTTAGCGGTTTTAGGGGTTTTGGGGGTTTGGGGGCTTCGAGTACAGAAATACATACAGATATACACACATACATACATACATACACACATATACACCTGTGTCTTTCAGTCAGTCAGCCAGCCAGCCAGTCGGTCATTCAGTCTGCCTGACTGCCTGCCTGCCTGCATGTCTGTCTGTTTGCCGGTTTGTCTATGTGTTTGTGTGTCTGTGTGTGTCTTTGTGTCTGTGTGTCTGTGTGTCTGTCTGCGTCCGTGTCTATGTGCGTCTGCGTCTGCGTCTGCGTCTGTGTCAATGTCTGGGCCCGTGTCTATGTGTTTTTGGTCTACGGCTTTAGGCTTTTGGTTTAGTTTCGGGGTTAGGATCTAAGATTATAGGGTTTAGGGGGGTTTAGTGCGCTCTTCTTGGTTTTAGCCTTATGGCTCTTTAACTGTGATGACTTCATCTAAGCAGATTTGATTTGCATGTAAGGCTGTAGGGTCTAGCGGTTTCCGGTGTTCCATTGCGGTGTAGGGCATGTGAGCAGGAACCACGTAAATTACACATGTTTCGGCTTGAGGTTCGTTTACTGGTATCTAAACATGGTGAAAGCACGGCAGGTAGGTCGGGTAGGTACGATATTAGCTGGCCAACCTCGCAATCCTTCCATCACAAGCCGCAGATGCGGAAGGCACCTTTTTGACGATCTATTGCTCGAGTCCTTGCATGAGCCATGAGCTAAAGTACTAGCAAGCTCTGACCGGCATTCGGGGGGGCGCAACATGGTTCCCCGCGAACTATCTTGAACACGAGCTGCAGACAGCGCAAAGGCAAAATGCCCTGTGAAGTCATGGCCTTCACAACCTATACTCTGAGCCCTAACCCAACCAGACATCTAAACCCTAAACTACGCCCCCGAACCCGAAGCCCGGAACCCAAATTGCTAAGCAGCCTACAAAGAGTCCCTGCAAAAGCTCTATAAAGCAACCACTTCCAAAAACCTGTGGATAAAGTTCTCATAGACTTATAGATTCCAAAATCTTGCGGATAAACCCCTGCAAAAGTGTGTACAACCCCTTTAGTAACCTCTATCAGTCTCAAAGAGGAACCAACCGTGCGCCTCCCTTCTCCGAGCTACGCTGCAGAACGTCATGCACAAGCAACCCCTCTCTGCTCTTTGCAGGTTTGGTGTAGGGTTTAGGGGTTAGGGGTTTAGGGTTTAGGGTTTAGGTACACTATACTATAACTAGAATAAGGACCCCCCAAAATGGTATAAGTAGTTAGAGAGGCCTCTATAGTAGAAGGCTCGTTTCTGGCTTCCGTTACGAGGATCCCAAGTAACCTGGGAATGAAAGGGGCTCTCTGTTCGATGTTGGGTAGTTTTGCAAGGAACCTGAGACCGCAAAAGGGAAATTGGGCCCGCTTGGAGATCCAGTTCAGGGGGTCAGGGTTTAGGGTATAGGGTTTAGGGTTTACAGCAGGGTTCAGGATTTAGGGCTATTACCCTGAACCCTAAACCTTAAACACTAAACCCTAAACCTCCCAAACCAAAAACCCTCAATTTCTAAGCCCGAAAAGGCTTCATCGGGAGTTGGGGTTTCAGCCAAAGGCTTAGGTCTCAGGGCTGAGGGTTCTGGGGGTTTCGGATTCATGTTGCCATGCACACTTCTTTATGCTTCAATGTGTTCCTTAAACCCCTAAACCCTAAACCCTAAACTCTAAACCCTCAAACCCCTAAACCCTAAAACCCCAAAGCCCTAAAGAACCTCTGGATATGTCGTGGAATCTTGGACTTCACGCAGTTCGCAGCTCTTCACTCTCAAGCCCTACACCCCAAAGCTGCCCCAAACTCAAAATTCTAAATTTTGAAACCCTGACCCGACCGACTCAACTAAACCCTAAACCCTAAGCCGGAATAACCTACCTTTTTAAGGACTTATATAAGGAAATCATAATAAGGAACCCTAAAAAAGTACGTTATTCAGGGTTAAGGTAAACCCTAAGCACCTGGCAGCGCTTGGGGTCACCAGCAACGGTGCGCGGCCTGAAAGAGGAGCCCTGGTTGATAGCGCGCATCTCTGGTCCGTCAGGGTTTTGGGGCTTCTCGGGCTTACGGTTTAGGATTCTGAGGTTTAGGGTTTTCGGATTTTGGGTTTGGGGGTTACGGTTTTGAGGTTTAGGGTTTTCTGATTTGGGGTTTAGGGCTAGGGGTTATTAAGGTTTTGGGGTTTAGGGTGTCGGCTTTTGGCGTTTAAGGTTGTAGAGGGCATGTCGGGTTTATAGGGTCGTAGGGCTTATAGGGTCACGCAGAGATTTTTCAGGGACAAACGGCCATAGTGTTACCTACGAATTCTACGCGGGCTCTGGCGAGAGTTGAATAAGGCTTTTGGGGTTTACTTGGAGGGCAGGGGACTTCGTAAGTAGGTTATAAGTAGGGTTATAATTGTGGTAACTCCATTTAGGGTACTTATAACTCTACTTATAACCTACTTACTAAGTCGCCTGCCCTTCCAAGTACGGTTTCGGATGTAGAGTTCCAGAGGTCAAAAGTTACGGATCAATGTAGGAACCTGATTAAGAAACCTTGGGCGGGCCTTTATTAGGGTTCCTTAATATTTAACCTTATATATTGGGGGTTATAGGCCCAGGGTTTCTTAATCAGGTTCCTACAGGGCCTTTATCTCGGCTCTGGAGTTGACCAGAGAAAAAAGTCAATACTTTTTTTACAACTCCAGGGGCACTGAGGGCAACTATAACACAATGTAAACCAAAGTGAACGTCCCTGCAAGCCCATTTTTTCCAATCTTGGCGGCACCGTACATGGGTCTGTCTGCATGCTTCTGCGCATTGAGGACTTGGGGTATTCAGTGATATTGCTGACACGTAATGAACCATCGTGTCAATTCGAGTTTATGTGTCTGTCTCTCATAGTCTCTGCGCGTCTCAGAAGCTGCTCGGCGGCTCGGCTTGGCCCCGCCTGGCGTGATTAACTTGCGGCGGCCGCTGTCACCTCTGAACCCCCAACTTGTTTAACACAACCCTCAACACAACCCTTGTGCGAACAGCAGCAATGTTTTCAATCGCAGCTGTGTTTTGGTCGCGACCGACATTGGTGAACGACCTTACTCCCGCCTCAGTGGACAACAAGTAAACAACACATCTGACAAGAACAACACTACAAGACACATCTTGTGTTGACTCACTGTGCATGCAAGGCGCGGCCACCCCAGTCCACGCACACACCCCTGGCCCAGCGAGAATCATTGAACACTGACTCGGACAGATTGATTCTGCTCACTGCTCCAATCACTTTTGCCGCGCGAATGCCTGCAGTTCTGACGCCATCTCGCCTAAACAAAAATCGGGACCAGGCGCCCGAGATCCAGCGGCCTCCAGCCCGAATCAGCAAAGCGCCTAGTCACAGGCCATCATGGGCTAACTGCCGCCGCTCAATTCGCGTCGGCTGCTTGATCGGAATCCACAGCGGACTGTGGCGAATCAACATTGCCAGCTTCTGCAGACGCAGCTCCTGTGTACTCAAGCACCGTCGCTGGCCTGCCGTCACTCAATTTGTTCTGGATCTGTGTGCGCTGGCGCTTCAAGTGGGTGAGCTCGCCTTGGCGAAAACCATGCAAAATTGCACTGTGACGGGAAACAGAAAACCACGGGACGGTATGACCGGGTATGACCGTGTACGACCGGGTATGACAGCTATATGACCGCGTATAACCGGGTATGACCGGGTATATACCCGAGCGCACTCGGACGCAGACTCGCGCGTACTCGCACGTACCCGTACCCGGGTGTGCTGGGGCATATTCGGGCGTACACGGGCGCGATACCTGGGAGTACCCGGGCGTACCTAGCCGTACACTCAATGTGCTCTCGCTGAGCCCGGGCCCAATGCAAACTTGAAGGGGTATACTCAAAAAAACAACCGGGCCCCAAACCCTAAACTCTAAACCCTTGCACCTCGAAAGCCCCGCAAACACACCATGAAAACCCTACAACTTACTCGGAATGAAATATTTCTTCCTAGTGCAATGCATAGTTTAGGGTTAAAGCTTTAGGGATAATGGTAATTGTTTCCAAAATCTGGCCCAGGAACCGTCCTTGCAATCAATCTCCCTTTCCAATGCTCGCAACGCTTGCCGGTGTGACACACGGGCCAACACGTCCAAGTGTATCTGGAGAGACAAGGCCGGCTCACTGACCAGTGACACTTTGCCCTCCAGACGAAACTTCTCATCCCAAACTTGGCCGGAGGGGAGGGTGTAGAAGTCACTCATTGGCGACTGGGTGTGCGTCATCTGGGGCATGTCCGGGTCGCTCAAGGTGCAGTGGTCGATCATGATGGGCTCTGTCATTTTGCCTGGGTATCCCAAGTTAAAGTAAGGTTTTAGGCTTGGGGTATCAGGATTAGGGTGATCTTGTACCACAAACTACAAAAACAAGGGGCACCGCTGGGCTGCCAGATTGCCGTGCGAAGCAAAAAACGACCAAAGGACGGCTTGTTCTGCGGTTGCGAACAGCAGGTTTTGCTTCGCCAAGAATTTCCCCACGTCCTTCTTGCCCTTCTGCTTTTTGCCCGTCAGGTTTTTCAGGATGTAGCACGTGGCACGCTCATGCAACTGATCCGGCGTCCTCGAAATCATGTAGAAGTGCCACTTCGTCATGTCTGGGCAGGGCCGGTGGCCTTGCTGTCTTCATCAACGTTTCAGGGTTCCGTGGTCTATTAGGGTTTCCGCTTTGCGTTTTAGGGTTTAGTGCTTTAAACTAATAAGTTGACAGCACTGCAGCAAGCAACACAGGCAGCTCATCTGGCACATCCAAACGCTGAAAGCGACTTCTGGCTCCTGACGGGCGGGTTCCTGCAGCCTCCAGGTCTGGATCATGAAGGTGCCTTCCGCAACATTGCCGATGATCCCTTGCATCCATGCAGCCTGCACGTTCGTCATCTTGGCCTCGAGGATCTGGAAGCGACGCTCCCTCATCAGAAGCATGACGTCGTTCTCGTTCATGTCTCGCTCTGCTTGGCTCATGCTTGGCAGAGGTCCATCAGAGATTTTTTGCCGAGCCTCGGTGTTTAGGGTTTACGGTCTAGACTCGCTTAGGGATGAGGGTTTGGAATTTTCGGACTTAAGGTCTAGGGCTTAGGTTTCGGAATTCCTGTTAATGTGGTACCGGCTTTTGCTGGTATCCCCCCCAAAAAAACCAAAACCATCTTCAGTGTGTTGCCGGGGCCACGGGTGGGGGTCTGAGTGGGTTTGAGTCACTTAAACAGGGGATTCGGGTGTCCGAGGATTGATTTGGGTGACGGGGCTGAGGGTTCCAGTTCAATAAATTTCGCTGCTTCAGTACAGTCTAGGAGGCTTCGATCGGTTTCGGAGGTTTGGGGTGGTCTGCTTAGGTTTTGAATGCGACAACTTTCGTACTGCGCATGTCTCGTTTCGGCTCCTGCCTGGATTCTGCTCGCTTGTAGTGCAGCACTAGTTACAACAGTCATACTGGAAACGCCTCGTTTCGGATCCTGGCTGGGTTCTGCTCGCTTATTATAATAGTTTAATACTGGAAATGCCCCGTTTCGTAAGGGTAAACTCAGGGCCACACAAGGGCAATTAAGGAGCAAATAAGGGCAACCTGATGGGCAAGTAAGGGGCACATACGGGCAAATAGGGTGCGAATAAGGACAACTGAGAGCAAATCATGGAAAACGAGGGGCAAAGAATAGGAGGCAAAAAACCAAAAGAATAACAGCAAATCAGGGCCAAATAAAGCGCACATAAAGTGCAAACCCCTATACCCTAAACCCTAAAAAGAGGGCCAAGGCAAGGTACTATAATACAATGATGTACCTTAGGACTATTGCGAAACCAGAGGTTTCCGCAGGCTGCCCCAGCCTGTTGCGACTTCAGGGGCCCCTTGCCCAGCCACTCATTTTGCCTCTCATTTGCCCCTTATCTGATCCCTGTTTGCCAGCTTTCTGTTTCGCTTGTCTGGTTCTTCCTCATAGCTAGCTTGTAGTACAACTTTAGTACTGGCCTGGGTCTTCCTTCTAAATTTCACAAAATACCCGCAAAAAAATACAAGCCGGGCCAGAATGCATTAACTGCCCATACAATGCTGAAGGCGGTACCACATTCAAGCTTGGAGAGTCGGGTTTACTTTCAGGAAAGTTTGCTTGTTGTAGGCAAGCCTGCAGGCAGTAAAAACCCAAAGCCCGAATTCTGCCCCGCCAATCGTATCACCAATATAAGAGCATCATCAATAAATCGTACACCCAAAACCACCAAACAGGTTAGAGACTGGAGTGGCGAGTTTTGAAAACTAGGGCGACTAAACTCGCATCCCACCAAATGCAACTATGTATGCCGCCGTGTTGGGGCAATGATAACGTGTCATAGCTCAAGGCCCTATGTCCTGGCAGCATGCGTGCTGTGTTTGCAGTGCGCGCATGCTGCTGGACGTTGGGCGTTTGTTGAATGCTACTTGTCACACTAATCATTCCAGTACAACGCCAAGCTTCTGCTACTGCTAGCACTACATGATAAAAACGACGTTATTCTTGCCATTGCTGGCAGGACTTACCAGTACTACCATTGCTAGCAGGACGTACCTACTAGTTACTAGTATCTGAGCAACGCCACCACGAAGATCAAGCAAATTCGATTAACCCAGTCTCGGCCCAAACCCTAAACATCTCAACAAGCCCTGAAACCCAGAAGTCTGCCCACCGTGGCTTTGATAAATATACACCAACCAGATGTCTCGCAAAGCCTGAGCCATGTGGCTGGCGACCGGTATAACATCAGGATAGGCCTAATCCCGATAATCGAGCACGGTGATGAAGCTTAGTGTCATTATTGGCGGGCACGCTAAACTCTAAACCCTAAATCCTAGCTAACTACTAATCACTACAAACCCTAAACTCTCCAAACTTAACGCCCGCGACCGCCGTGACGTCACCCTCCGGGCTCTAAGCATGTAAGGTGTAAAGGGGGACTCTGGGCTTAGTTTCGGGATTCACTGCAGCAAAAGCCATTCTGCAGCTGAAAAACTCACGCGTTGAATCTCGGAAGCGCCAGCAAAATGGCCTCTGCCACGCTCGGGTAGAAGGTGACTGTCTCCTGGTCCTTCCGGCTTCTGAGTTCCTCCAGCCAGTTGATGCCGGCTTCGTTGTTGGCCTGGGGGAAAGCTGCATAGCCGCACGTGGGTGCCATGGCTTGCCACTCCTTCTCGAAAAATCTTTCAGACTCAGCAGGCCGAAAAAACGCTTCGGACAGCAACAAAATGCTCCATGAAAGGACTGAATTCATGCAATGGTCGAGCCACTAGTGCAATCACATAAAGCCTGAGCATAAGCGTGCCGGAATAGCCGAACAGCGATTTCAGGTTGGACATTGCATGATATAGCAGGATATCCGGAATCCAAGCCCCTACTCAAAGCCACCTAAGGTCGTCGTCAGTCACTGTGCGTGGCCTAGCACGAAACCCCAAACCCTATGACTGCTCATTGATGGAATATGCATCCAAGTAGCTTCGTTATCTGTCTGAAACAGTCTTGGAGACACACCAGCTTTCCCATCAACCCCTTCTTCTTCATGAACTTCTTCTTCACGTCTGACGAGATTGTCGGCACGACCACCCAGGCTCTCTTGCGATTCCTAAGTTGGCAGGCAGGGACACGCCGCCGGCCCTGCTGAGCAGCTCTGAGTCAGCATCTAAGCTGAGCAACAATTCGACCCAACTCTCGACGAATGCAAACATGATTTTGCCACCGCAGCTGACTCTCCCGCACATGTGCAGCATCATCTGAGGATCCCTTGCGACGGCTAACTATACGGACAATTATATTACCTTTCCACCAAAGCCATAAACCTATAAAATGGGCGGTTCTGCCCTAAGCTTTGTACACTCACGCACAACGTGATGCTGCTCCGAGCGCTTGGGTTCCACAGGATTCAAACGACATCCGTTCGTGCCCGCTGCTACTTTGCAGGGCCAGCCCCAAAATCGCAACTCACTTCGCGGCATTGGATTTAGACTTCCCGCGCCCGGTCCGCCGCTGCTTGCGAAGCCGCAGCAGCTCGTCTGGAAAATAGGCTGCCTCGCCCTTCGCCTTCGGCACAGGAAGGAGACCGGCGATGCATTCTACGGTTACACTAAGCCACAAATCGTCAAACTCCAAACCGTGAAACCCTGAAAACCCCAGATGGCCGGGCCTTCTTCTTCAGGCAGATCTTGTTGCAAAGCCCCCACATGTCCGGCATGTCCACTGCCGGGGGCACGGAGATTGACAATCGGCCCAACTCCAAGAGACTCGGAAACAGTCTCTCGAGAAGGTTGACGGAGGTACTGTTTCCGATGGCTCCACCCAGCACGCGCGGCGAGGATGAGTCCAGGTCCGTCATCTTCTTCAGAAGGGGCTCCTCCAGCCCTGCTGCAGGCAGGGGCTCTCTATTGGTTTTCGGTTGAGGGTTTTGACATTCAGGCCTTGTTGAAAGGCCAGTCGTCTCAGGTGGGGGAAATAGTATGCCAAAGTTTCCCCGCGGCCCTTTGTGATTGTGGGCCATGCTGTCTTGCAGATCCGGTGCTGGCCTGCACCCACATCCAAGACATACGGGAACTTTCGGAGCGTGGCACGGCCCAGCATCTTCTCCGAAGACCTGAGGTTCTTCAGGAATGTCTCGGTCTGATCCTTCTCCACTGTCGTCTTGGCCGGGATCTTCGGGTCGATGAAGCACTCCAGTGGCACCTGCCCGTCATTTCACAATGCCAAACGAATAACCGAACAATAATTATTTAAGCATGGAGCAGTATCACATTGCACCTGCTCCACAGCAGCTGGCATGTCATAGAAAAACAGCGACTTGGTCGCCACGTCCTTGCGCACTGCCAGGAGCAAGACACGCTCCCGCTGCTGGCTGAGGCCGTGCTGGGAAGTCTTGCCAATCATGATCTTCACTTCCTCAGAGATGGGCTAGGATTTGTCTGGCTACCCGTCTAGCTGTCAGAGCTTCAGGGTTTAGGGATCAGTTTGAGGATTGTAGTGGAACGACCCATTTTTTTCGTACAGGATGGATAAATCCCGGGATGGTGTGCGCATTTAGTTCTACTATTATTCGTTCAATGTTTCTGAAGGTGGATGTGATGATGTGGCAAGGCCATGGCCAATGCCTAAACTGAAACAGGAAATCCCGTGAATGTCCGTCCTTCAAAACAATATCCCGAAACAAGATCTTGCACACTTCACATGAACAAACAGCAGAAAGTGAGCAAATGTATCGGGAACGATGACTGAAGCCGTCAATTCCAAAAGGAATATCTCCCTTTAACTGAACTGTTCTTAGCTTAGCAATACGCCTATTTCTGAAAGAACTCGCTGATATGCTAGTTCTCTATTGTTGATTGTACTACAACCACTGCTCTACTCTAATATTCGTCACACACACACACACACACCAACACACACGCGCGCGCGCACGCCCGCCCGCCCGCACGCTCGCCCGCACGCTCGCACGCTCGCTCGCTCGCACGCTCGCAAGAGAACCACTAAACCCAAGCCCTGAACCCCTGAACCAGCCTGAACCCGTGAATGACAAACAGTGGCAGGCCTGCTGAGCAGCTCATCTCTGGTCGGCCGCCGTCGCATGTGCCGATTCTTGCGGTTCTTGTCTATCCATTTTAGGAATTACGGCTTAAGCTTAGGTGCTTTGGGCAGTAGGGCTTCCTCGGGGCTTTAGGGTTAGTTTATTTTAAGCCCCTCAAAAACAGGATTGGGGTTCAGGGTCTAGGGCCCAGAGTGTGGACCCCGGGGAGGCTATTGCGATTGAACAAGGTTCCAGTGGACTTAAAACCTGAACCCAATACTCGTAAACCTTGAGCAGAAGCGGAGACGACGAAGTGTCGGGGAACAGAACCCACACTGGCCTAAACCAAAAATCCTATATCTATGCCTAGCCTGGGTCGAACGTGACGGGGAACAGAACCCACACTGGCCTAAACCCAAAACCCCAAAATATCTGTGCCTAGCCTGGGTCGAAGCTAAGCCCTTGCCCGAGGAAACGCGCTAAGCCCTAATGACTGAAAGAACCTGAACCCCAACCCTGTTTTGGGGGGCTTTGAAAAAAGTTTTAAAGCATGACACTTCAAAGCTGAGTTATTAGGGTTCCTTATATGAATCCTAATATATTGGGGGGGTTGTAGGCCCAAGGGTTTCTTAATCAGGTTCCTACATTATTATGGTATCCTTGTGGATCCCTTATAGTAACCCTTACAGACCCCTTTAAAGGGACCCTAAAAAATCGGCCCCAGGGTTTCTTCATCAGGTTCCTACATTAGGGGTTTGGGGCCTGGGGTTTCTCTGGAGCTCAACGAGGGTCTTCCGGATTTGAGGTTTCATTCGACCTAAGGGTTTTGGTTTAGGGGTTTGGGGGTTTAGGGGTTTAGGGGTTTAGGGGTTTAGGGTTTTTAGGGTTTAGGGGTTTAAGGGTTGAGAGTTTAGGCTTCAGGGTTTAGAGTTTAGAGTTCTGACCACAGATGCTTTGCTGCTCACCGGGTGGCGCATCGCTTAGCGAATGCGCGATGCAAGATCTTTGACAAGCGAAGCAGCTTCGCTACTCCAGGGGAACCTCGATCGAAGCCCGAAAGTTCAGTCTGATCTGATCCTAAACCCTAAACCCTAAACCCTAAACCCTAAACCCTAAACCCTAAACCCTAAACTCTTCGTAGGTAGGTATTTTGACTCATGCCAATCTAAGCTGAAACCCCAAATCTGAATTTTGGCTGCACTGGAAGGATTCCAAAGATTGAGCCCTAAGTCCTAAACCCTGCAACCCTCAATCGAATCTGACTTACCCAAAAAGCCACAAAATTGAAAGCGTAAACTTTCCGACTCCTACTAAACTATAAGAGCCCCAAAAAGTTTCGGGGATCTACGCAAAGTTTAGTGGTCCCTGCTGCCCTCCCAACCCAGCAACGCAAAAGCCTGGAAGCCAGGTCGTAGACCTACTTGTCGGGTATCATGGGGAACTAAAGGTTAACGTTTTTGGTTATATAGGGATTATAATATAATCCCTATATAACCAAAAACGTTAACCTTTTTGGGGTAGTATAAGGTCCCTATATTATAGGGACCTTATACTACCCAAAAAAGGTTAAAGGTTACCTACTCTACTACTAGGTAGAGCAGCCAAACCACCCGCTACGTGCTCTCATGGGTTCGAGGGAATATATACCCTAACCGGACTACCCTACCCTTTTTAGGACTTCTACAGGGAGTGCATAATAAGTAACCCTAAAAAGGTAGGCTACTCGGGGTTAAGGTAGTGTTTAGGGAGTTAGTAAGCCCCCCATATTAAAACTCGTCCTGCACTGTTTACATAGACTTCAAGCGTTACTTCGGTTTGGGGTTTTACTTTTCTGCCCAATAACTTACCTTTTTAAGGGACTCATTTAAGGAAATCATGATAAGGAGGCCTAACAATGTAGGTCTCTGTGTTTAGGGAGTAGCGTTGGTCCAGGGCTCATAGGGATTATTGTCTCAACCCCTGAACCCGAAAGCCAAAACATGGGAACCTGACTACATGCATGAAATATCCCCTTGCAGTCCTTGCATCACTACGTATACCAGAATGTATGTCAAAGCCATATTCTATTTATACAGGCCCTACAGAACAGTAAACCCAGTAGGCCGTAGGTGTATGACAGACGGCCCCTCAGACTCGAAACTCTACGTTCTAGAGCCCACCGGTACCAGAAAGCCCCAAACCCCAAACAGCCTGAAACCCTTTCTAAACCGTAAAACTCCAAACCCCGAACCCAAAACCCTTAAGTAAAGGAATCCTAAACCATTGAAACCCTTGGCTTTTGAACTTTCGGTGCTTTGGCCACCTGCCGACAAGACGGCTTGGCCCCGGCCGCAGGTCTTCTGCAGCGAGTTTCTTTTGCTACAAGCACCCGGGGGGTCCAAGTACTCCAAAAGCATGTATGAGGGGAACAGCCGAATTCTACCCTCACCAACTCTCGTCAGAAGCCCTATCTACACCCATCTCTAACGTTACATGCTGCGTGAGACATTCTTCTAGCGCTTGGACCCGGCTGGGCAGCCAACCCTGCAACATGGAAAGCCTCAAACCTTCCACAGAAGGTCCTGAACCAGATGAGGGTTTAGGGTCTTGATATTCTGGAACTCACTGCTTATCCGTGGCTCATATAACTCAATAAGACCTGAATGCCCGCTACAGCCACCACTGGTTAGCTGATACTGAAGTTCAGCAAATGCCGAAGTCAAGTGGCTTGGAGGTGTCAGACAGTGTTCAGACCACCACTCAACAAGGCAATGCCTATTGCCTGGTGCAACCTTGACTCTTTCACCCACAACCCTTAACCTTACAAGCGTAAACGCCAAATGCCCTGGACCCTAAACCCGTAAACCCTGAACCCAACCCTGCAGCCCTCGAATAACCAACACCCATGCAGCTTTACCCTAAGTCTCAAAGTACACTTCACAGAAGCACAGAAAGGCAAAGTCCTTCAGAGTCCTCAGCGCTCAACCCTGAACCCTAAGCCCTAAACCCTAAGCCCTGAACCCTAAATCCTAAGCCCTAAACCCTAAACCCTAAGCCCTAAACCCTAAACCCTAAGCCCTAAACCCTAAGCCCTAAGCCCTAAACTCTAAGCCCCAAACCCTAAGCCCTAAACCCTAAACCCTAAGAAATCAACCCGACCTGGACCCTAAGATTCAAAGGAAACCATCGGGCGGCTAAGCTTTCCAATTGCTGGGCAGCCAATCGCTCTTTGACCGTAGCAGCACTTGAAGACCTGCGCTGCGGTTTAGGGTTTAGAGCTTAGATGAGCTCGGGGCTTTGGGTTTAGGCCTAGGGATTAGGGTTCAGGGTTCCCATGGAGGCTCCAAGCAGAAATGGCGTTTACAAGGTCTGCAAATGGGGTTTTCAAGACGGATCTTGTCAGGAATGCATGGTCATATATAAACCCTAGACCAAAACCCTAAACCCTGAACCAAGAGTTTGAATGACAAGAGCTTCAATGTTCCGACTTTGACGGGCACACATAGGCCACACGCTGACTGGCTTCCTGAAGCCAAAGGGCTCACCAATGCCACCAGAAGTAACGGAACCAGGTCCCAACAGCGATAATAAACCAGGTCTTCGGCATGTAAATCCCAATGCTAATCAGCTAACGGAGTGTCTAGGAGAGGAAGTACTATAGATACTATTCTGTATGTAGGATCGGGGGTGGGGCTTGGCTTTGCAGACTCGTAATGTTGCAACTGGCAAGCTCAGCTTGCCCAGCGCCCTACCTAGTGCAAGCGCAAGGGCCAGAGAGTCATTTAGGCTCATACCGGCTGAACCATGAACAGAAATTCTCAAACCTGAAATCCGGAATCCTACGAAGCCTTGTAGATCTCTCTGCACCGCTTGAATTTCTCGTTGAAGTTGACCGGGAATCCTTCGCTTACAAGGGTCTGAGTACCTTACCCAAAAGGCTTAACCTTTTCAGCTATGGTAGGATTACATAAACCCCAAGAAGGCTACCCACTCAGCTACTCAGGCATTATCGAAGGCAGGTGCCGTGCTTTCCGGCAGCCGCAAACGAACGTTAAGGCCCTACCTGGACCCTAAGAAACCTACGATTTAGGGCTCCTTATTGTGATTTCCCTACATGACTCCTTAAAACGGCAGGTTATTTGGGGTTAAGGTAAACCGAACCCTAAACGGATTTTCAGATGCCAAAACAACGGGTCGAGGTGAACCGGGTTGTCGGTTTGAAGGCCTGGGGAACTTGTTGCTACTTGTTCATGGCTTGGGGGGGTTTGGGGTGCGGATGTTTTCAAGTTTCGCACCGCTGTGCGGCTTCACGTTTTAAATTATGTAAAAGCTTGTGTGCATATATACATATAAGTTATACAGAGGGAGGAGTCTTTACATGCTGGCTTATCCTGCTAGCTCATCGCACCTGTTGAGACGATCTAGTTCATATGGGTATCTACCGTATCTACCTGGTCATATAGATTCGTCATGTAGTTTCGATTTCGTTTGTCCATATGTACAGACGCGTACTGCACATTATCTTGTATAACGTATACCCGCGTATGCATACGTGTATGTATATATATATATATATATATATATATGTAAATAGATAAACTACCCTGTTTACATATGCATTCATGTGAAACTTGTTTGTTTATGCTTACTTGAAATATAGTATACGTGTCGTTGCATGAGGGGGTTATACATATGTGTCATGTATGTTTGTTGAGGATCAGAGCTGTACTAATGTTCGCACTCATGTTCATTCGCAAACTCACACTTGAGGTGTACATCTCATGTTACTGTTTAGTATTGATTTGTATGTGTTTTACTTGGAGTTATTCTTACTATGATAGGTAAGAACGTTATTGCTTCTTCTTCTTCTTCTACTACTACTACTACTACTACTGTCATTGTTCGTATTGTTACTAATTGTTGTTATCATTTGTTAGTATTACTATTGGTGTGATCCCTAGTATGTTTGCCATTGTATGTATGAACAAATAAATACGTTTCACATATATGCACTTGCTCTTGTAAGGTGTGCACGTTAGTTTGTATATATATATATATATATATATATAAACATGTACATATATAAACAAGCATATACGTATATGTATGTATGTGTGAGGACGAATGCGCACATATATATATATATATATATATATATATACATATATATATATATATATATATATATATAGATATAGATATATGTATATATACATATGCACACAAAGAGCCACTTAGTGTTTCATTTATGCACCGATCCATATATGCACGCATTAACTCCACACGAACACATGTGCATAATTAAAAACAAGCATATAGTTTAATTAATAAACCATATTCTATATATGATTGTTGGAATTACATGTGCGGTATGTGCATACACATACATACATACCTACATACATACATACATTCGTGAACGATTGCGGGCTATCTTCTTTTGATATCGTCACTGTTATGGCCTACCAAAAACTTCAACGCACGCCAAGTACGCAATGCGCAGGTACCCGAAACAATTAGGGTTCTTTAAGGCGTGGATCTCTCACAGACCTCATGCTTTGCAGAAAGGATCTCTGCATTCCCCGACAGAAAGCCCCAAAGCACATGGGTGGTTGTCAAAATTCTGGTCCCTTTCTTGGGGTCCCTATTTTAAAACGGCACCTACTATTTAGGGTATCCAAACAGGGACCTTAATTTTGACAACTACCCGCATCCGAAAAGCCGAGCCCGGCAGCTCCGTCCGCAACATTCGGTGGTTTACGGTTGATGATATAAATCCTGCATGACCCACAATAAGGAATATACCATAATTCCCATAGTTTAGGGTCCTTGAGGTAATGGAGGATTTATATCATCAACCGTGGTTTAGGGTTGAGGACTGCCTGCGGCCGTGATGCGCCTCCACGTTCTTTATCAGCCACCTCTGGAACATGTGGGCATGAAGGTTTACAAACTTTGTAGAGCCCCTCGTGAAATGGTTTAAAACCGACAAAATACCGCCGTATCATACCAGTTTTGATTGAAGTTTCTGCCCCAAGGGCCCTGAGGCAGCTAGCTGGAATTAAATGATAAGGTTGTCCGCGAGAACCAGATGCATGCAATTTCACGATATCCACTCGCTGGCCCGGGCTTAGAAGGTTAGGGTTATATAATATACACCGTCAAGACATGTTGGCATTCAGGGCCTATACCCTGTAACGGTCTGAGTCATCAAAGCAGACAAATGCAGCGGGTTGAAGAAGAACAAGCAAGTTTAGTAGTGATAATTGTTATGAGTGACACCTATGCGCCATGCAGAAGAGTCTGTACAACCCGAGCGAAACCCAACAGCAGGACCCCAAAGGGCCCGCAGCCCTTTCATTTGTCCCCTCGAGCACAAGGAGCTCAATGTTTATATGCTAGGGCATACTCCGGTATATAAGCCCTATCAACACCTTGTAGAGCCCCTTAACCCTGAACCCTAAACAGGCCATCCATACGTATCGGGCTCTCTGGGACCTTAAGCGACGCCCTACGGCGCTTGAATGATTTAACCCTTCGGGGTTCAGGGACTCATGGTTCTTATTCTTCAACTACCACAACCTATTTGTTTGAAGACTCTTGTTATAAGCTCTGAGGAATTTATATGGACCCTGCAAAATGTAGGTGTCGGTAGCTCCAGGTAGACATTAGACTTTAGGGTCTAGGTTCTAAATTTCAGAGGTTACGGTTCGCTTCGGGGCTCAGGGTTGGAAGAGTTTAAGTGCCTGAATAAGAGGTGTCAGGATTAGGGGGACCCTTTGGGGATATAGAACCTCCAAATAAGGCCCATTTAAGAGAGCCAGAAGCAGGGTTAAGAAGGGTCCCCCTTAAGGGTCTCCCTACTAATACCTAGGAAATAATTAGCACCGGGTCTTTGTTGCAAAGTTCAGCAGCCCCGAAAATGGACACTTCAGTGTTATAGGAGATAGTCTGATTCCAAAACGTGTAAAGTGTACCCACTCAGCTACTTAGGGGTTTTGAGGTACACGGAAAACTGCTGCTAATTATTGTGGCCCCTATCTCAAGCACTGCTGCTGGAAGCCCCTTCAGCGCGCCTCTGATCTTGAATCAGCCTTCCCACATCCAGAGACCGTGCCGTGCCCCGAAAACGCAGGCAGCCCATGAAGAATTCCTCCACATCCTCTGCTGGGCTCGTAAGGTTAGGCTTTGGGCTTAGTTTCTGCAAGGCGCTCACGGTTTGGGGCTGTTTGCCACGGTTTAGGCCTGAGACTTTTGCATGGCGGTAGGGGCTTCAGTGAGTGCTTGTACCTGAAAGTGGAGGGTTAAGGCGGTTAGACTTCGCAGAATTCTTCGTCAGGGCTTGAAGCCACCTTAAAGTCAAATCTAAGGTTCAAGTCTTGGGTTCAGGTTTTTGGGTTTTGGGTTAAGGGTTGAGGGGTTCAGGGTAAAGGCTGCAAGGACTCATGTGCCAAGGCGAGTAGCCACAAAAGCGAATGCCAGTCTTGTAATGTAACGACGACCGTAAGCGCTTTTTTTCTCAGGGGCCTTAATAAGTAGAATAGGGTTTTGTTCCCCATTATACTGCACTTATAACAAGGGACCCCCAAAACAGTATAGGTAATCACTTAGGCCCCTAAGGTAAACCCTAAAATCTAAACCCTAAACCCTAAAAACCCTAAACCGAATTACCTGAACCCCAAACCCTAAACCCCTCCTGAAGCTCCGACCCCTCCGTCCTAAATCCCATGCAAGCCCAACCCTGAACCCTAAACCCCAAACCCCTGCGAGCTACTTAAAGGATCATGGGACTTAGTAGCCAGGGTGATAATTAGGGTAACTATACCTATAACTACTTATAAGCCCAATTAAGCACTTATAACCTTACTTACTAAGTCCCATGATCCTGCAAGTAGACCCCACACCAAATTGGCCTAATTAGGCCTAAAACGTTCGGGGCCGAGGGGCGACAATGCCACTACCGTCGGAGTCTAGCAGCCGGAAGAAGGTCCATGCATCCTTGGCACGACAATATAGGGGCCTGAGTGAATAGAATGAGGTTTCGGGCTTTTGTATACTAAAACTAAAAGATAGGCTCCCATATGATTTTGTCATGCAGCCCTTGCTTGAAAATAGTTGTGCCGTAACAGGGTGAGGATTCCCTAACCAGTGTGGTAAGACTCGCTGGTGATCTGGCTTTACGAAATTATCGGATGAATTGTATGAGGTTGTATATGACTTTATGCGGTTCTGCCTCATTCTGCAGGGAGACTTTGCAATGCCGATGAAGACGCCCAGCCCTGAAACGAGGCTCACCAATCCGACACACCACCACCCCCAAACCCGTAACAAACGTTACTGGGGTTTAGTTTTGCTTTAGGGTTTAGGGCCTATAGGGTTACTAGGGCTCCAGGGTACAGGCCCCTAAACCCTAAACCGTGCCTTCCTTAGGCCCGAATAGGGATATCCCATATAAACCCCAGTATAATGAAGCCCATTCAGGCAGCGACATCCCTATAAAATGCTTATGCTTATGTGCTTTTGGGGTCCCTAATTCCTAAGTGCTGGACAGTTTGAGCGTCACGCACGTCCAGGCCAACAGATTCGAAATACTGTCGTACAGCAGGTGTGTCGAGCTTCTCCTCCCGCCATAGGATTTAGAGCTTGGGGGTGTGGAGTTTAGGGTTCCCAGAGACTCCAATGTCCCTTAAGTAAGGAATGTTCCCTAAATCATGTTAGAGATCCTACTATGATTTAAGGGATATTCAGGGATATTGGAGTCTCTGGGTTTAGGGTCTAGGGTTAGTGAATTTAGAAGGAAGTGACTTTTCTTCAGGGAGCCTCAGAGCCCAATACCCATAAATAGCGGTATATACCTCTAATCATAAAGGGCTGGATGCTAAGATTGGAGGTCTATGCCTTAAGTAATGGGTACGTGAATCGCCTAGAGACCCTATACAACCGGTCTGAACTTGCCCCAAACCCTGTAAAAGCCCTAAAAATCTCCATGTAGATCCTTGTAAAAATCCATACAATATTCCTTAGCATACCGTGAAAGCCTAAATAATTAGAAAATACCATTCTGCAAGGCCCCTTATACTTTCTACTGAGAAGACGAAAACGTAAGGCTATAGAATCAGTATACAACTACGATGGGTTGGAGTTTGGGGCCCTTAACAGTACGTATAGATAGGTACCTCCAGGAACCATCATAAGACGGTTTTGGGGCCCTTGACAGGATGTAAGAATAGGTACTTCTGTAGGAACCATAAGAGGGAAACCCAAAAGTTTCCCAAAAGTGCAACCTAGCACAATCACTATGATATTCATTAGGTACTGCCCCCTTACAGTAAGAGTCTATAATAGGGCTACTATTAAGGTCCTCATAGACCTTTATTATGAATATCATTCAACTATTACTGAGTGGGGGCCGTACCCAAGATATTCAAGACTTGGGCATGATACCCAACCACGAAGCATTTAGAGGGTGGTTAGGATCCCAAAGGCTCCATGTACCCATATAGTAGGTACTGAGGCCTTAAAGTACCCACATAGGGACGCCCTTTAAGAGCTAAGTACCTACTATATGGGCACATGGAGTCTTAGGGGATGTAGGTTGAGGTTTATCCTAAACCGCACTCCGCAAATCCCTCTCCTCGAAAGCATCGAACGTGATGGCATCAGCAGTACTCAGGCCAACTTGGACGAAAAGGTTGCGCAGTGACTTCAAGTGCTTCTCCTGCAGCGTGGCTGTTGACTATGACTGGGAGCTGGTGGTACGGTTGATGGTATAAATCCTGCATTACCCATAATAAGGAATATACCATAATTCCCATAGTTTAGGGTTCTTAAGGCAATGCAGGATTTATATCACCAACCGTAGTACATCTGTCAAAGGCAACAGCCTTAACAAGTCAGGTATGCGAGCCCCATGTACTTTCATATGGATTTGGCTTAGGACCTGAAACCTTGTCGCGGGAAGACGCTAAACCTGGGTAACATTAAAGTAAAAGCCAGAAAGTTGGAATATGATTATCCTAAACCCTTTATGGTAAATTATAGGGTATCCTACCCTGAAACCATATTCCAACTTTCTGGAGTTCCCTTTACAATGTTGCGGATGCTTTGGAGCGTCAGGGTCTGCAGGCCTTTGAGGCAGAGCTTGCACCGACAATTGTGTGCGTGGATATTGCGAAGCACATCTCGGGTCAACGTATCCCAACAAATCTTGCATCCGCCGAACATAGCAGGCGAGACACTGTCCTGTCTGTCAAGCGTCAGCTAAACGAATCACAACTTGCTTCCATCTGGTTGTCAAGGCACTCTCCCTGAACCCCAGATCGTACACCTATCGACCCAGAACCCTATACTAAACCCATAAATAAATCATAAAACCCTGAATCCTAAACCCTTCACTAAACCCATAAAACCCAAAACCCGCCAACCAACAAAAACAAAACCAAAAACACCATAACCAAAAACCCCAAAACCCTATACTCAACCCATAAAACCCTTTACCCTGAACTCCATACTAAAATCACAAAATCCCAAAACCCTTAACCCTATACCAAACCCATAAAACCAAAAAGCCCTACACCCTCCTTGTCGTCCATCAACGTCTGCATGACGTGTGCATCGTCGTTCTGGGCGCTCTGGATGGCACTCCTAGGGTCTGTCCCTGTTCGGTATAATAGGCGCCTTAATAATGAGAATAGGGCTCCTGTAAAGGGGATCATCAAAGGGCTCTATAAAGGATCCATTGTAGGGTACTATGAGGTGGGATGCAGGTAGGTAGGATTTTGGATCCTTTGTATAATATAAGGGCGCTCATTTTTGGGTTACCTCACCTATCTTCATCCTACCTTTTGAGGCCCCTGTTTAAGGTTTAGGATATTTAGGCATCTTCGGACACCACAACCACCACAAGAATGCTAAAACCATCCCGAATGTTGGCCAAGGCACTGGCAGAACACGCCGGTTACTACCTGTTTTTGGGAGCGACAACTTTTTCTGAGCAAACGGGAAATGGACGACTGCCTACACAACTATATTTTTGTCATATCCACACACAGAGAAAACACTCAACAACACAACAAACATACCAACAACAAAGGAAACACGCCAAAACGATGGCTGGAATCTCGATGCATGCAGAAAGCAGCTGTAATCCCGAACAAGTTAAGCCCAAACAGCCAGTTTTTGAGGGGTGGAGCGGCAAATGCTGAACGTGACCATGACTATGTATGGTGCCAAGGACGACGGTCCTCGCATCATAAGGCAATGCACCCTGAAACCAACAACCACCCAATCATCAACACCATTTGGGAGTTTCCCGAAAATCGGGGATCCTAATATACTGCCCTGAATAGTAGGACCCTTATTGTAAGGACCCCAAAATCAGCTACCACCGAATTTTCGGAAGCCCCCATTTGTCAAACTGAAACACCCAGGCCCACAAGAGATGAACCCTGCAGGAAAATGAATGCAGCCTACTTGTCGGGTATCATGGGGAACTAACGGGTAACCCTTTTGCTTATATAGGGATTTATGTAGGGACTATACTACCAAAAAAGGTTAAAGGTTACCTACTCTTCTGCTACCCAGAGACTCCAATATCCCTTAATTAAGGAATATTCCTTAAAATCCCTACTATAATTTAAGGAATATTCCTTAATTAAGGGGTATTGGAGTCTATGGGTAGGGCATGGCGAGTCGAAGAGAAAAAGAAATGTTTAAGGTTAATAGGGCAGCAAAACATGCACAGAAGCAAGAATCAGGATATGGATATCCCCTACAAGCCCCTTTACAATGGAGCCCAACAAAGTAGGGATATCTGCAGAAAACTTATGTCTTTGTCCTATGCGGCCCCCAAGCTGAAGTTTAAGGTTGCTTATCGACGCCCGTCTCGCAGCACGAGTCTGGAAGATCCGCAAGCCTAAGGATTAAGGGTCTCTGGTTTTGGGGTTTTGGGCGGAAAATAAGGGTTCGGTGAAATGCAACAAAAAACACCAAAGTTCCTTGCCACGAGAGCTCCTGGCCCTGCCGACCGGACTTCCACGGTTTAGGGTTTAGGGTTTCAGGGTCACCGCACAAACACGAGAATGTTGCACGGGGGTTTTGGGGTTTAGGTCCTATTACATATCAAATCAGCCCTACCTAAACCTCCCGAAGTAGGTAAAATCATGGCCCAATACCCATAAAAAAAGGCTATTATTCTAATACTTCTGGGGTCCAGGTGAGTCCAGGTACACCCTAAACCGCGGAGTCGAGGATTCCGGAGTATGGAAACCACAACTTGGAAGGGCAGGGGACTTAGTAAGGGCTCTTAAAGGGCTCCTTAAAGGGATCTATAGGGTTCCTGAATTAAAGGGATCTATGGGGTTTAGGGTTTAGGGACTTAGTAAGTAGGTTATAAGTAGAGTCATAAGTACCTTAAATGGAGTTACCCCAACTATAACCCTACTTATAACCTACTTACTAAGCCCCTAAACCCTAAACCCCATAGATCCCCTTTAAGGAACCCTATAGATGACTTTAAGGAGCCCTTACTAAGTCCCCTGCCCTTCCAAGAACGCGGGGCGGCCCCGGCTTCGTGCGGCAGAGCTGCATTCAGAACGGCAAGTTGAGCAAAGGCGACATACATCAAGAAGAAGAAAACCCACACCAGAGACATGGCTTTGAGCGGAGGTAGCCTCAGTTTAGGTCCACCCAGAGACTCCAATATCCCTTAATTAAGGAATATACCTTAAGTTATAGTAGGATCCTTATTATGAATTAAGGAATATTCCTTAATTAAGGGATATCGGAGTCTCTGGGCAGGTTTCTGGGATAAGAAGCAGGGCTGAGGTTGCTGGTTTTTGTTCAGGGGCGCGGAAGAAGGGTCGCAGGCTCGGGGTCTGGGACGTTGCGATTTTGCGTGTACGGTTGGCTAGCATAGGCACCTGCAACCCTGCCTGCAACCCCTGCAACTAGGCCCCCACAACAAGGAACTTGAGCATGACATCTTCGAATCACCCGAAACCCTAAGACTCCGAAACCCTAAACAGTAGCAAAGGAGTTGCGCCTTGCGGGGCTTCCAAACCGGTCCTGGAGGAACACAACCCTCAACCCCACAAAACGGTAATGAAATCCTTAAATTCGCACTTGTTCGCCAAGACGCACTTCCTCCCAGCTCACTCCTCCCGCGATGCTCATGAAGAGGCTGAGCCTAGGATGCTTTCGCCGAACCCGGCAACGCCTCTGAATTTAGCATACGTCCTCGGAGCTGTCTTCAACCCAATACCAGAGAGCACGTAAACCCTCCACCAAAAAATGGACACTCCTCATATGATAACTCATTAGAACGATCCTTCACATGACTTACTGCACGTTGCCCTAAACTCCTGACCGCATGTTGCTTCACGAAAGGGTCTTGGAGGGAAGGTCGCCGGAAAGCGGCACAGCATAGCCATTTTGCTGCAAGCTCGGAAAAGAACTACGGCAACAAACATATTACCAAAGATTGAGATCGTACGTATTTACTTAAGTAATTGCTTGCTTACTCACTTCCTTCCTAGCTTATCTACTTCATTGACTAACGAACTAGTGACTGATTGATTAATTAACCAACTAGAAGGGCGATCACCCATTTAATTTAGTTGCTTAATCAAACAAATGACTGATTTAAATGACCAAATCGTTGACTAACTACCCAAGAAACTAATTGACGCATAAATCTATTCACTGATTCATTAACTGACTAGAAAACTAATCACGATATTAACCAAATGATCAACCAGATAGATATTGCCATCTCAGTAAGTATTCTATCTATACATTTATATACATATATATATATATATATATGTACATACATACATACATACATACATACATACACATGTTGAGGCTTGGCCTCCCTAACCCCTGAGCAAGCGCAATTCGATGGCTGCCTGCTCTGCAACCTGTAGTTTGAACCGTCTTTCTAAGCGCCTCACGCAGATCCCTAAGTTCTATACCATTCTAAACCTAAACCCTTGTCATGTGCAATCCAGGGGGCATGCTCAATGGCAGAGAGCCCCAGTACTTGGCACCTTGCTGTTTGGAGCATACGGACTGTTGTCAAACGGCGTTCAGGGTTCAGGGTGTAGGGTTTACGGTTCAGGGTCTAGGGTTTAGTTCAGGGCTTAGGGTTTAGGGCTACTTACAGTGATGTTGTTTGCTTGCGCTGCGTGCAGCAGGCTACCTGTCAAAGGACCCCGGGCTCCGAACGACAGCAGCTTGACATTGCCAAAGCTAAGCTTCGAAGCTAACCTTCCAGGTGTGACATAAAAAGTAAGCGGCCCGGGACCTAAGCTGAGGCTCTTTGCAAGCTTGAAGATCGAACCGTATGTTGTCAGAAAACCCAAAGGCCCAATTGTACCCATATAGTAGGTACTTAGGCCTTAAAGTACCCATGTAGGGACGCCCTTTAAGGGCTAAGTACCTACTATCTGGGCACATGGAGTCTTAGGGAAAGTAGTTCCAAACGGAAGGTGCCAGCCCGTGCAATGCCTTCGCCCGGAAACCTCCAGGCCGAGTACAGCTATGCCTACATTAGGTACGGCCCATACAGTAAGAGTCTATAATAAAAGGCCATTAAGGTCCTACTATATCTATATTATGAATTATGAATATTATTCAACTATTACTGGGTGGGGGCCGTACCCAATGCCTACTCCCGATATCGTCAAGAACGATAGGCCTTCAACGCATAGGACAGGTCATAAACCCAACCCCGAAGACTCTAACATCCACCCTCCCAAAGATAAGAAGAAGACCGAACACCCCGCAGCATGAAGCGTCCAGATCGGAAAATAACTTTCCTTCGGGCATGCATGACCCCTCAAATTTTCCGATCCGGCTCGGAGTGGGGTGTGTTGGATGTAAGCTTCACCTAAACCCTTCAAACCTACCTTTTCGGGGGTTCCTTAGTCCTTGCAAAGTCAAGCTGTTTGGGGTTAAGGCAAGGTTTAGAGGACGCTACATATCAACCTACACAGGCGTGAGAACAGCCATCAACTGCTTCTTTCGGGGCGCTTGGCCTTACGGATCACAAGACGATCACAAGATGCAACAGCAGTACCCCTGCTGTTTGGCGCTCAGTTGGTTTCATCCAGTTTGGGTTGCGCTAGCTTTGTGAGGGTCCAGGTAGAGTGACTTAAAGGTTTCGAGCCACAGAGAAGGAACCCAACATCTTAAGTGAAGGAGAAAGTCCTTATCAACATTTGGGTTGGCTTCGGCTTCAGGAGTTCGAAAGCCTAAGGCTTTTCCCGTGATATCCTCGGCCGCGCCAATCTTGCGTTCCAGGCGGCTCGCCGCAGACTCCACATCTGTCAAGTTGGCACCTTGGGTTACGGTTCAGGCTTTGGGGCTTTGAGGATTCGGGTCGCAACACGGACCACACATCGCGTCGGGTACTACTCGGTTGGATATGACAGCGCAGCCTCCTCGGGAGCAACCTCACAAAGGATTGCACCCCGAAAACCGCCACGACGACCACCACGAACATCACTGTCACTGCCTTAAACCCTGCACTGTTCCTTAAGCCCTGCAGTCTTACCTCTGGTTATCAGGGAATGGAGGAATGGGGTACAAATATAACTACTAATACTACCATTCTTCGTTTCCCTACTAACCAGAGGTAAGTTAAGAGTGAGTCCGCAGCTGCAACCCGGGAGGCTGAGAGGGTCTAGCCTGTAGTCGCTGATCGCCTGGGTAAACAGCACACCTGGGCGGCGTCCGACCCTACTTATCCCCGAAGCGTTTTTCTACACCTCCTAAACCCTAAACCCTATATAAACCCTACACCTTATATAAACCCTAAACCCTATATAAACCCAAACCCTAAACCCTATATAAACCCTATATAAACCCTAAACCCTATATAAACCCTATATAAACCCTAAATCCTATATAAGACCCTGAACCCTAAACCCCAACCCCTAAAGCTGAAGCTCTTGAACTCTGGCGGTTTAGGCTGGCTAGCGTTTGTGGCCGTAAGGCTTTGGAGTTTTACGTAGTCTGGGGGTATTGGGTTTAGGGTTCAGTGTTGGGGGGGGTAGGGGGCTTTAAGGATTGGGATTTACATTGGAGAAATACTGCGAAGTAAGTGAATATTCGTGGCTTTGTGGTTCAGCGGAAAGATGAAGTCAGCTTGTGAACGGATCTCGTTTTTGTGCGACGGTTTCTGTGTTTCTGTCCCCGCGGCATATGAGTAGTTCTCCAAATTAGGATCCCTTTCAGGGTCCTTTTTCAAAAGGTGGCGTCTTCTTTGGGATGCCTAGCAAAAGGAATCCTTAGAGAACTTCAGTTTTGAAGCAAAACCCTACCACATAGAACCCCGTAGTACCCTTAAAGGGCTACTGTGTAACCCTAAACCCTAAACCCTACTAAACCCTCAACCCCAAACCGTTGTGGATATCGGAAGATCAAGCTTGCAGGCATTGCTTTGGTTCAGGGTTTTAGTGCTTCTGGTTTAAGGGTTTAGGGTTTAGGGGTTTAGGGTTTAGGGGTTTAGGGTTTAGGGGTTTAGGGGTTTAGGGTTTAGGGGTTTAGGGTTTAGGGTTGAGGGATTGCGTGCCAAGCATCGAGAGGAAACAACCCAAGAGTCTTTCAAATACCCACCAACACTAGGATACCCAGTAACCTAAGAATAAAAAGGCCTCTCTTTTAGGTATTGGGTAACTTTATAAGGAACCTAGGACTACAAAAAGGGAATAAGGGTACTACTGGGCATCCTAGAACAGAAGCGCAAATGGTCGATCCAAGGACAGGGGCTATTCCTCAAACCCTACACACCCCTCACACCCTAAGATCTCGGGCTCCGCGACTAGACCGACGGATTAGTAATTTCACGCTATGGTCCCCATATAGTAGTTATAAACCATAGCATGCTATAGTCTAAAATTTTCCGGACCCCTATACTAGACCCTAAACTCGCAACCCTTAACGCTAAACCCTAAACCCTACTAAACCCTAAACCCCAGACCCCAAACGCTTAACCCCAAACCCTACTAAACCCCAAACCCTAAACCCAAAAAACCCTAAACCCCAAACCCACAAAACCCACAAAACCCGAAACCATAAACCCAAAAAACCTAAACCCCAAACCCAAAACCCTAAACCCCCTGCGCCCCGAAATCTCGGAAGTCAGCTCTCGACTTCTCCCCAGGGACTCCGATATCCTTTAAAACTAGGGAAGATTCCTTAAGTAAGGAATATACCTAAGGGTTCCTTAAAGGGTTCCTTGAAGGTGTCTGTAGGAGGTCTATGGGGAATTGAGGAATATTCCTTAAATCATGTTAGGGATCCTAGTATAATTTAAGGCATCTTCCGCATATTCCTTAATCAGGGATATTGGAGTCTCTGTGTCCTTGTTATAGCGCCCAAGGGTCCAAAGACGTAGACGATCAGAAAAAGCAGAACCAAAGCCCACAGCAAGGCCTCCGCCAGGTTTGACGCTTTACAGTGAACCCCAGAAAGTTGGAACATGGATTTAGGATGATTAGTGCTAGGATCCCTTGTACTTTATCTTAAGTAAGGGTACCAGGACAATGATGTTCCAACTTTCTGGCTTCTACTTTAAGGCTTTAAGCACTTGGCATGTTTAGATTTAGATGTCGTGCGTGACGAGGTACAGATCACAACAGGAAACGTGATGGGACGGGCATCGAAGAATGGCGGCTTTCATCAGCGGTCTATGTTACATGAATATGTCCTCTAGAGAGCGAGAGGTCTTCGAACTTGCACCAAAGACACCCAAACGAAAGACCGGAACCCAGCAGAACACGCCGCAGACACTGGCCGTGAACTGAACCCTCAAAAAACTCGTTTACCCTACAACCAGTCGGTCAAAAAAACTTTCCAAATAAGGGTATCCTCAAACCTACTGCGCAGACCCTTAAACTTAAACATGACCAAAATAAACTAAAGTACCATGAGGTTCAGTATATGCCATCTAAATCCCCGTATGGCGAAGCCTGATAAGGCAGGGATCCTTGTGCCTATGTCCCTAATAAACCTCTGCCAGGATGACATTAAACGAACTGAACCCCCGACCTCAGACTCGTAATTTCAAAACCCAGCCTTCCTACGAGAGAGGAGGGGGGACTTGGGGACTATCAAGGATTTTTCGCTACGACGACAGGGATCCACCCTCCCACTCCGGCTTAAGCACCAGTAACTGTTGGAGCCTTCACTGAAGGCTTAGAGTGCTTCTGCATCGGTACTCAGACTTCGCAAAAAAATCGAGGTTGGCCGTCGAAAGCTTTTGAAACATGTTCGTACATGAAATCCTTGTGGGCCCCAAAGTGGTAAGTTCAAACGCACGAGGCCCCAGAAGCCCAAATCGAATTCCTAGACCCAAGAGTAACCTAGGTATAAAAAGGGTGCCCTTTTTGGTTTAAAGGGGCTATAAGGGAACCTGAAACCGAAAAAAAGGAAATAAGGGCCTACTCTGGGTCCTAGATTCTCCACCACACCGCAAAAGCGTGGATCGCCTTATAGTTTAGCGAATCGCGACTTGAAAATAAGCTAGGATACCCAGTAACCTAAGAATAAAAAGGCCTCTCTTTTTGGTATTGGGTAACTTTATAAGGAACCTAGGACTACAAAAAGGGAATAAGGGTACTACTGGGCATCCTAGTAAGGGTGCCCTTTTCCCTAGCATTCGGATTCGAATGGAGAGCCTCAAACGGTTAGCTGAATCAAGCCTTCAGGGTGTAGACAATCGACGCCACCAAGGTCCGAAGGGCCATGACGAAGCGAAAGATACGCATAAACTGCGACCTCGAGGAGATCTTACGGTGTCCTATGGTGGCTAGAGCTTCGGTTCAGCTTTGGGATTATAAAGGCATTATAGCAGCCCCCAAAAAGGCTACAGTAGAAGCCCAAAAGTTGGAAACCCCATAGCCTCAAATCCTTAAGAACAATGTATAGGGAATCCCAGCACTGGCTGGCCTTAATGAGGTTTCCAACTTTACGGCGTTTACAATAAAGGTACCTTCCCTAAAAGGTTTCGGGATGCTTGCCCCTTGTGGGAGAGCTAGTCTTTTGGGTTTGTGGTTGATGGGGTTGATGATATGGGAGTTTCCGAAAATTAGGGGCCCGCTTATTTGGGGCTCCTTATGATAAGGATCCTACTATCTAGGGTACACTATGTTAGGGTCCCTTATTTTTGGGAAACTCCCATATACATCCTGCATTCCCTTAATGACCCTAGACTATGGGATCTATGGTATATTCCTTGGTACTATGTGGTTGATAGAGCTGTATCTTGGGATTAGGGTTGAGGCGAGCCGTATAAAGAAGCTGGAATACTTAGCAGATTATTCTTTACGGTTCCTTTTAACTACACGACCGCCCATGCCTAGTGGAGGATCCTGCTTTGAACTACTTCGTAAACTTTACTCTAAACCTAAACCCAACGTTTCTTCCGCCAACTCGAGCATAGTGTTCAGGGTACATAGGGTTCGAGTTTTGATTGCCTTAGGAGTTCTCGGGTATGGGGTTGTGGAATGTAGTGTGGGGCTTGGGGAGTAGACCTATTCTAAATGCCTCCCGATAATTCAACCCCAAACATACACTGCTAGCCAACTTCCACATTAGCCTTTCATACATAAACCAAACACCTTGCATGGAACCTAAACCCTGAAGCCCATGGCCACATCCAATACACCCTGAATCGTTCTCGCCCCAACCCTACTAATGCATGGGAGTCTCCGAAAATACGGGACCCTAATATAGTAATTACCCCCAAATAGTGGATCAGAATAAGGTACCCTAATTTTCGGGAACTCTAAGCCCTTGTAGAGCCCTTTAAAGGAATCCTTAATAGTACCCTCACATAAAAAGCCCTGAAACCTTAAACCCTAAACCCTAAACCCTAAACCCTAAAACGCACCTAGTTTTCGGAAACTCGCACATGACAGTCGAGGTGCATCTTCAGCAGCCGCGTGAGCCGCACCAGTCGGAAAGACTTAAGGTTTCTGACCTTTGGGGGCTTTGGGTTCCCCAGAGCTACCCCCCCTTAGAACCATAAAAAAAAAAAAACATAACTAATATTCTCTGGGGCGTTATATGAACAAAGATTTTTAAAAAAAATCCTAAGGATACTATAGAGAAAGCCCGACACTTGTACGGCGGAATATATACCTTAAGCCATAATTAGCAATAGGCAGAAGTCTTAATGATACTTTTTCAGGATGATACCAAGAATGACAGCAGCAACAATAATCATGAGCAATATAATAATCATATTTATAAGCCAGAGGAATACACAAATCCAGGCATATTCCTGAAACCAGCGGTGTATGATAGTTGAATCAGTGACCCCTAAACCCTAAACCCTAAACTGTGGAATCAGGCTTCTTGGATCAGGCTTATAGGGCTTTGGAGGGCTCAAGATCTTCTCTCGGTTGGGCTGTCTGGCTTGAAACAATTTTGAGGTTTGGGTTTATACCCTAAGGCCCCAAAGTAGTTCCTTTTCGGGGTTACCTTATAAAGTTCTAAAAAAGGAACCCCCAAAAGGAACTACTTTGGGGCCTTTGGGTAGGCTTCGGAATTTGGGAACTTTAACAGAACATAGTAGAATAGTCGCCATTGCACTGGCACCCACCGCGACTTCCACAGAGGACGCTTGTAGGAAGCAGTCTGCTAGGACTAAGATCCTATCCAGAATGCTCTGCACACGCAAAACCCACTACCAATTGCCGGTCAGGCTCTTCAAATCCCCAAAGCCCCAAGCCCTAGCTAATTGCGAGTCCACGTCGCCATGGGTATGCCCTCCACGCCTTCGCCCGTCGCCTCCATAATAGGTGCTTCATTGGGCCCAGAGAGCTATCCCGTAAACCAGGAATGAACCTGTTGGCGAAATTCCACCCAGTAAGAATTTGCAGACACAAATCACAGTACTGAGACCAACCCTTTTACACAAAAACTTCGTTAGAAGATTTTTGGGCTCGAAATCAAGCAAAAAACCTAGGTTGTAATCTGGGCTAACTAACCTTCCCTGTAGCCCATAATTACTACAGATTGACAGCCCCACTGCAACCCTAAAAACACCCTAAACCCTGCACCCAAAACCCCAATCCCCGAACCGTGGTTAGGTTTGGGAGACGCTTTACAGCTTTCTTTCCATCTGCTGAAGTCCTTGATTTTCGGAATTCTGCCTTTTCGGCGGCTGCCTCGGGGGCGGGGGGGGGGGGGGGGGGGGGGGGGGGCCGTTCAAACTCCATGACTTCTCAGGCTCCAGTGGGGCTCAGGGTTTAGGGCATTTCGGGTTGGAAGCGTCCTCCAGGTGCATCTCCTATAGGGTTCCTCAAAATGGGTTTAAGGGCTTAGGGGTTTAGGGTAAAGGGTTTAGGGCTTGGGGAGAAGTTTCGGGGGATTCGGGGTTTCGAACTACAATGGAGACTATAGGTAGACCCGAAACCCTCAACCCTGAATGCCAAGCAGGAAACCCCTGATCCTTAAGCTCCCAACGGAGGGTTTCTGAAAACAGGGGCACCCTAATATACGGTTGATGATACAAATCCTGCATGACCCCTAATAAGGAATATACCATAATTTCCAAAGTCTAGGGTCATTACGGTAATGCAGGATTGATATCATAGTACCCTTATGCTAGCCCTTTACTTACTTACCCAACAAGCCACAGAAATGAAAGGTTAAACTTTCCGACTCCCACTAAATTCTAGGAGCCTGACAGTTAAAAGGTTGGGTATTGGGGATCAAAGTTTAACCTAGGATACCCAGTAACCTTAGAATAAAAAGGCCTCTGTTTTTGGTATTGGGGTAACTTTATAAGGAACCTAGGACTACAAAAAGGGAATAAGGGTACTACTGGGCATCCTAGTAACGGAACCATAAGCCAACCCCCCTATATTCGGAAACTCCCAACTGAGAACCAGCGCCTGCCAAAGGCGACCTATCAAAGGGGAAAAGGAGGGACCCTTAGTGGGGACCCTTTAAAGGGATCTATAGGGGTTCTTTAAGGGTATAGGGTTTAGGATTTAGGGGTTTTGGGGGGGTTTGGGGGTTTAGGGGAAAAGGAGGGACCCTTAATGGGGACCCCTACCCTGTAATGGGCCATATAATGGGTATATAATAGCTATATTAAGTGTATATACCTAGGAGTCATTATTAAGGGTCCCTCCTTTTACCCCTGGAACCTAACACAAGCCGGACAGCCTGTGAACTGAAACCCAAAGCCTACTGTAGGGGGCCTTAGTCATTAGAATAGAGATTTCCGTTGAAAGGGTCCTTGAAAGGGGTACTATACTTGGAAGGGGAGGGGACTGAGTAAGTAGGTTATAAGTAGAGTTATAAGTACCCTAAATGGAGTTACCCCAATTATAACCCCTACTTATAACCTACTTACTAAGTCCCCTGCCCTTCCAAGTAAGGGATCTATACTAAAAGGGATCTTGAATATAGGGGCCTCAATACTTAGAACCGGGTTCTGGGGCCCATTGTGCTAGACGTAGGTGAAGGAACCCCGAAACAGTTGTGGTACTTATTGAGGGCACTATATTAGCCTGTGAACAGAAGCCAAAGCTCTAAACCCTAAGCTCTAGTCCACAGCCTGGTGATGATGAGTGGATGCGCTATGCCGAGGGCTGAAACCACCCCTCCTAAACCCGAAACCAAACCTTAAGCCGCCTCATGTAAAATCCCAAACCCTACTCCCTAAAACCCTAATTCAACCTCTAAACCCTAAACCCTAATCAGCCCCTGAATCCTTAAACCCTCAACTCCACTTGCCACTCATTATAGATACATAATCGGCCCCAAAACCTTATTCTATCTATTAAGGCCCCTATATTCATCAGCCCCTGAATCCTTAAACCCAGAGACTCCAATATCCCTTAATTAAGGAATATTCCTTAAATCATATTAGGGATCTTACTAAACATGTATGGTATATTCCTTAATTAAGGGATATTGGAGTCTCTGGGAAAGCACCAGAACCCTCGTTCGCCGATCGCGCGGAGCTGCTCCCGGCCTCCAGCGCCACCAAAATATCGACAACGACCTGGAATGGTTTTTGGTTCTTTTTGGCGGGTTTGGGTTTCTTTTTGGTGGGTTCGGGTTTCTGTTTGGTGGGTTTAGGTTTCTTTTTGCTGGGTTTGGGGGGCAGGCTGCCCTTAAAAGGAAGATTAGGGTTTAGGGCTTAGGGCTTTGGGCGGGTTCAAGGTTGAGGGTTTGGACCCTTGAAGGAATCCTGAAAGGGGCCGCACTGTACCCTAAACCCTAAACCCCTAAACCCTAAACCCTGAACCCTAAACCCTAACCTAAAGGGTTCTCCAGGGCCTTTGTCCGTACCTTCAGCTCCCTGCTATGGACGGAGTAAGCCGATGCAGGATTTTTGCCTGGGCCTCCGTACTTTTCGCCATATCTGAAATGAAGGGGGATGCCGTAATACTTATAATAGGGTTTTGGACCGTTTTGGAGCCCATTATATAACACTATACCATAACTATAATAAGGAACCCCAAGATAGTATTGCAAATTTATTTAGGCCCGTATAGTAAGATCTGAGAGCATGGAGACAGAATCTTCAGGATCTCGGTTGCCATCTGCCAGCCCAACTTCAGCAAGACTCTGTCATTGGCCCAAGTTTTCCAGCCCAAGATAAATGCTGTTAAAGGGCCCCTTGAAGGGACCCTGAAGGGCTCCTCGTCAGGGGCCCTGAGTGATCTGCGAGTGTTGCACAAGGGTTCTTGCAAGGGTCGCTATCTGAGATCGACAAGGGTGCGGGAGGGCCCGAGAGGGTTTATAGCGTTCCCCAAGACTCCAACATCCCTTGATTGAAGTATATACCTTAAATTACAGTATATAGGATCCTTGATATGATATAAGGAATTTTCCTTAATTAAGTGATGTTGGGGTCTCTGGGTCTACCAGTGGTTTCGAGGGCTGGTAGGGTTCCATAGGGGAGAGTCGACCTTCTGAGAGTAAGGTCGTACAAGGGGGTGTTTAAAGCTAAATCACTAAACCCTACACCCTATTAACTTACCCCTAACCCCTGAACTTAATCTAAACACTAAACTTAACCCTAAACCCTATGTTCAGGGTTCTTCTCAGGCTCGAGCCCTCAGGGCCGTAAGTCGGCTTAAGGGCTCTAGACTCTAAGGAGAATCAGGGGGGAAGTTTCGGGTGGAAAGTGTCTGTGGCCCTGGAATCGTCTCCGCGGATTGACGGACAGGGAGGTTTTCTAGGGGGTTTTGAAGAGCGGAAGCGATGCCTCCTGGGCTCCAAGATGATGTCCATTAGACTTTGAACCCTCAACCCAAAACCTAAACCCTAAACCCTGAGCCCTAAAACTAAACCCTAAACCGTAACCATCAAGGGGTTCAACCTTAACGGTAGGTGAGTCTCGTTTTAGGACTCTGGGGGGCAGCCGCTGAAGCTAAACCCTAAGGCCCTCACCCTCCAAGGGTAAAAGGAGGGACCCTTAATAAGGACCCCTAGGTATACACCCTTCATATTGCTATTCTATGCCCATTATGTAGCCCATTATAGGGTAGTGGTCCCCATTAAGGGTCTCTCCTTTCTCCTGTGATCAACCCGAACCCGGAAGGCTGCTCGTAACGTAACCCCCTGAAGCCCTTAGGCAATGAACTGTGCACACATTGATTCTGAAGCCCTAAACCAACATCCCTGATCTCTAAACCCCAAACCAGCATCCCTAATCTCTAAACCCTAAACCAAAATCCCTAATCTCTAAACCCTAAACCAAAATCCGCTAACCCCTAAACCCTAAAACCAGCCCCCTAGGCTTCTGTAGGCCGCAAGTCGTGCTGAACGAAAGCAAAAAGATTACCCTAAAAAAAAACATAATAACCAACCTTAAATCCTATAAACCCTAAACCCTAATCTTCCCTTTAAAGGAACTCTAGGAACCCTCATCATAGAATCCCCTTTCAAAGGACCCCCCCATGTAAAAGGAACCCTAAACCCTACAAGCCCTATGCCCTAAGCCCTTATCTTCCCTCTAAAGGAACTCGAGGCTTTCACAGGAACCCTAAACCCTAAACCCCGGCCAGGAGGGCCTCCCACAAGGCGCTCAGGACGATGAAGGCGTCGAGCCAACTCCAGAACCAATCTTCGGAGTAGCGGAAGGACCAAACGACCTGGGCTTTAGGGCTTAGAAGCCCATAGAAAGGGTAGGCTATTTGGGGTTTAGGCTTGGACTTAAGGAAGGACCAAACGACCTGGGCTTTAGGGCTTAGGGTTTAGGGGTCTAGGGTTTAGGGGTTTAGGGTTTAGGGGTTTTAGGGTTTAGGGTTTCAGGGTTTAGGGGTTGAGGCTGGGTGTTTTTGTTTATTGAGCACCTTTTTCTCCGTCTTGCAAGAATCCGGAACCCAGGGTTTAGGGTTGGGCTTTCCTGGACCCCAAAAAACCTACCTTGTTCAGGGTTTCCTTGACATGATTTCCTTACATAAGCCCATAGAAAGGGTAGGCTAATTGGGGTTTAGGCTTGGGCTTTAGGAAGGACCAGACGACCTGATGCGTTTGGGCTTTAGGTTCTAGGGGCTTAGAGGTTTAGGGGTTTAGAGGTTTAAGGGATTAGGGGTTTAGAGTTTAGAGGTTTAGAGATTAAGGTTTGTGGGGGTTATAAAGAGGATTAGAGGTTTAGGGGTTTTGGGGGTTTAGGGCGGGTTAAAGGATCTAGAGGTGGGGTTTAGGAGTTTAAGGGCTTTGGGGTTCAGAGAGTTGTTTGAGGTCTGGGGGCTTAGGGGTTTCGGGGTTTAGGGCTGTGTAGAGGTTCAGGGATCGGGTTTAGGAGCTTGGGGATTTAAGGGTTTGGAAGGATAGGGGTGTAGGAGTTCAGGGGTTTAGGGCTTTAGGTGTAGAGGTTAGGCTTTGCGGGGTTAGGCACTGTAAGAACTTCTGCAAATGAACTGTCGGTTGACTTCAAGTTTCGTCGAGCTTTCGTTTCAAGGCTACTTCTATTCCAAGGGTGCCTTTTCGGCTCCCGTTACAGGTCACTGTTGAGGTTCCGGGCTCCTTTCAAGCTTCCTTTAGATGTTTCTTTGAGTGGAAGTTTAGGGTTCGGGTTCAGGGTTTGAGGCACTTGAGGGGTGATTTTTGTCTTAGGTTGAGGGTGCCCCCTTCGGTCTTATGGGAAAGCCCAGGCCTTGAACCATTTGCTTCAAAGGGGCTTATAAGGGAACCTGAACCCTTAAAAAGGGGATATGGGCCTACTCTAGGTCCTAGGATTGGAGTACAGCCCATCCAGTACAGGAGTTTGGGCTTAGGGTTCTAGCAACGCCCACCCCCAGCATGGGAACCTGCATGATCAGTGACGTTGTGACTCAGGGACTTGGGTAAAACCATGCTGCGCAGGAAAATGTACGCAACCCTTGCCCGTGAAACCCTGAAGTCTACAATCATGGGACTTAGCAACTAGGGTTTTTATTGGTGACTACACCAATCAGTTTTAATCCGATTAAAAAGTCTCATGATCCTCCAAGTAGGAAAACGAGCCGGGCCACTCCGAAGGCACCAACGCGGATTGCTAATTCCATAACGAAGAGCACCGTGTACCTCAAAGACTGTCTGGTTCTTAATCAGTACTTGGATGGGCAGGGGACTTAGTAGAGTTATAAGTACCCTAACTGGTCTTAGCCCAATCATAACCCTACTTTTAAACGACTTACTAAGTCCCCTGCCTTCAAGTAGGGAATGGATCCCTATGATAGTCCCTGTAGGTCCCTTATAGTACTCCCTATAACCTGGGCTTCGAAGTAACCAGGGAGAAAAAAGTATAGACTTTTATTTCATAATGGTTCCCTTTCAGCAACAGGTCCCGAAAAAGTACTAGAGTATGGTACTCCAAAGGCCAGTTCCCCATTCCCTACTAAGCACCAGACAGAAGATCAAAGGCTGCTTCCAGGGCTCTTGGTAAGGATTGGGCTCCCATCAACCCTGATCCCAAGGGTCCAACGGACCCAATAATCAGGTACTCGGTTTAGGATAGTAGTTATGTAGGTTAAGATTTCGGAGAGTATATGAATGTTGGTTACTTGGAACCTTGGGGTGATCCTCCCCTAGACTTTCAAACCCTACTAAACCCTAGTTTCCCCTAAACCCTAAGCCCCTAAACCCCAACCCCTAAACCCTAGCCCCTAAACCCCTAAACCCCTAAACCCCAAACCCTAGCCCCTAAACCCCTAAACCTTTTACGGTTGTCGGGCTAGGCTTGGAGGCGAGGGCCGGGGGGGTTCGTATTAGCATTTTCGGTCTGGGAAATGGGATCTGGCCGATTTAGAGTTTAGGGGTTTAGGGTTTAGGGTTCGGGCCTAGAAATTCCAGAAAACCCCAAAGGCAGGTCGGCACCGACGCCGCACATGCATACATCGCAAGGCCTAAGCCCTAGTGCATTGATAAATCCTGTGATTCTGCCATCTGCCGCCCCAACGCCAGTGACCTGCAGATTAATGAAGAAACGCTGCAAACTAAACCCTAAACCCTAAGCCTAAACACTATAATTCCTAAACCCCTAAACCCTAAATTCTATTCCTAGCCCTCAGAGCTGAAAAGTCCTAAACCCTAAGTCCATGCCATCTGCCGCCGCAGCGGCGAGTACTGAACGACGTAAAGCCAAGCTGGCCGTGCTGTGATAACTTCGGCATCAGCTTCCATTTGAACCTGCGCACTTACGGCTCTGTTGTTTGTGCTTTTGTTCTTCACGGGGGTGGGAGGGTTGAGGATCTTAGGGGATTTAGGGTTTCGGGATTAGGACTTGGGGTTTGGGTTATTTATTGGGTTGAGCTCCTTCTACCTAGAGGCTGCAGTCTGCGCCTCCTAAGAAGGCCTGGGAGGCTAGGAGAGACGGGCCACTTTCAGCTCGTCATGACATCAAGGAACAACCCTCCTGTACCCCCCAACAACCTTCTCTGAATATTCGAAACGTTGTTTTAGGATACCCGGATTTGTAGGCCCAAGGCCCTGACAACCCAAGGACTGCAACTAGTCCGTCGCGCCTCGATGCCAATGAAAACCTCGATTGCAGTTCAGGTTTTAGGGTTAATTTTGAGTTCAGGGGCTAGAGTTTGTTGGTCGGGTTTTAATACAAGCACATTGAAGGTCTGAAGTTCAGACACTTCCGGGATTGGGGCTTCGGGCTTCAAATGCTCATCTGCAGGCTGTCGCAATGCATTTCTGGCAGGTGCAGTTAGGGGCTTAGGGCTTTCAGGGTTTGCACTGCCCCGCCGACTACGAACTGCAGCAGGTCACCGTCACGGTTTACAGTTTAAACCTTAGGGCTTTTAGGGGCGCCCAGGCCACTTCGGAGCAGGTCTCAACTCTTCTGGATTCTGCGCAATGTGCTTCAGCAGATAGCATTGTCAATTGTGGGTTGTTAGGTCTAATTCCCAATGAGCCACGTGAATCCGCAGTCACTCAAGGTTTCGTGGCCCATGAGGTCCGTGTAGCAGGAATGTGTAGGGTTTAGGGTGATGGATTCCAAGCCCAATACCCTTAAATATGCCACCTGCCTTCAGTCGTGTATGAAAGATCCCCTATGAACCCTAAATAGCCTACCTTTTCAGGTGTCACTATGACCTCCTTCTGCACTTCCTTAAAGAGGTAGGTTTTATGGTGTCCAGGCATAACTTGGGGCGTGCACCTTCTTGAAGGGATGTTCGGGTCTCTGGTGCCTCTGGTGTCAGGGCAGAGGTTCGTTTGGCTCGTTGTCGAAATTAGGGTTTCTTTTTGGGTCCCTAATATAATGCGGCACCTAATATTTAGGGTGCCCAAAAAAAGACCCTAATTTTGACAGCCACCCATTTACAGAGCTTACTTCAAGATGACCTGTTTAGGGTACAGGGTGTAGGCTTTGTATAGGGTTTGGGGTTCAGAGAGATGTATAGGGTCTGGTGTTGGACCCTGGAACCCAACAGCCCTGCAGACCCTGAAACCTTCAATCCTCGCAAACAGCCCGAGGCACGGCATTCGACAAGACAACGAGGGCAAAGAACGCCTCAAACAGGACGGTTCAAAGGCAGGCTCCGGTACACAGTTGTAGGGTTTAGGGTTTAGGGGTCTAGGGCCTGGGGCTTAAGGATTTAGGGTTTAGGCCTAAATGCCGCTTTGCGTTTACAGCCTCTGCTTTGAGGTTTAGAGATTTTAGCCAAGGAGGTCAAGTGCTTTGTCAGACGGAGGCCCCAGTGTTTTTTCAGCACTTGTTTTCGAAAAATTACTCAGTGCGGACGCTGAACAAACGACTCTAGCCTTGCTGATGAGTTTAGGGTTATATAAGGGCTTTGGGTAGTCTCCTATGTCAGCTTGCCTTAGTATCTGCCGGGGCTTGGAGAAGAAAGTTGGATGATGACAAGACAAGGTTCCCTGCACAGCTTCTAATTCCCTTCCCTCACAACCATTCAACTCAAACTTACGTTCAACCTCATTCCGGATCTTCGTAAACGCATCCAAGAACTAGGGGGGCTGAGAATTGGCAAGAACATTGGGCACTAGTCTCCCTACTTGCAAACTTGGAGGGGCAGGGGACTTAGTAAGTACGTTATACGTAGGTTTATAAGTACCCCAAATGGAGATACCCCAATTACAACCCTACTTATAAACGACTTACTAAGTCCCCTGCCGCTCCAAGTAGTCCCTCCATCTAATCTAAATATACCAAAACCTTCTTCGAAATATTAAGACCACTAGACTAAACTCCCTACAACCCGTATAGTCACTCTCGCAGCTGAACCCCAAAACCCCTAAACCCCTAAACCCCAAACCCCTACATCCTAAAACCCCCAAACCCCTAGAGCCTAAACTCGGACTAACAGAACTAAACCATCAAGGCCTCGAAAGCCTGGTGTTGCACCAGCTTGCGTAGCTGCCAGCCTTGCTTGCTTTGGGTTGAGGGCTAGGGCTTCTAAACCCCTAAAAACTGTTCCTTTAAACCCGAAGCCCTAAACCCCTGAAGCCCTAAAGCCCTACACCCCGAAGAGGCAATTCTAGAGGTATTTTGGTGGTGCACAGTATCTTTCGCTAATTTCGTCTCTTGGCTCGTCTTAGACTGCCTGAAAAATTGAGATTTCCTGATGCTAGGGTTGAGAGATCAGGGGAGGATTCGGAAATCGAGCCTACAATCATGCTTATCATTCTTCTTATGCTAAGTCTTATGAATATTCATATCGTTGGTGTTTTTGAGATCTCCCAAGTACTCCCCTTAAGAAGAAATTAGGGCCTTTGTAGGCATCAAAAACCATGAATAAGGACTTCTTGGGCCCTTAGAGGTTTGGACCAAGACGCTCCTGGGCAGAGAGCCCAGTGCCCCTTCTTTAGGGTTTAGGGTTGAGGGTTCTACCTTAGAAGCTGCCCCCACCCTGTAATAGTGACCATTATATTAGGGCCCTGTTATATTCCTACTATACCACTGCTACAGGGTGGGGGCAGCTTCTAAGTTCGACCATACTTTACCTGAAATTAGGTATACTCTCGTTCATCACGGGATTTTGTGGGCTCTCCAAAGGTGCTTTAGGGTTCTGGGGCACGGGAGTTCAGCTCGCCAGGGCACGCTCCCTAAGCCTAAACTTGAGTACTGCCCCCGATACAGTAACAGTCTATAATAGGGCTACTATTCAGGTGCTAATATATCTATAATGAATATTATCTAAACCACCCAAAAAACTAAACCGCCGAACAACACCGTGCATACTGAACAGCCTCCCGGCGGATGCACGCCATGCACGGAGCGCGTAGAGAATCGCCTGGCTCGGGTTCCAGGCCCTCCGTCGAAGATCTGAGGTAATTTTCGAGGGTTTACAGTAGAAGCCCCAAAGTTGGAAAAAAAAACCCAATAGTCTCAGTCCTTAAGAGTAATGTATAGGGAATCCCAGCACTATTTGGCCTTAAACCGGTTTCCAGCTTTATTGAGATTACTGTAGGGTTTAGGGATTAGGCTTCACGGTTTAGCTCAGGTAGGATCGGAAAAACAACACCGAAACAGGAAGCTTACCATCATATACGTTGGGATAAGGCAAGTCTTCGGAGGGCTTTCTTCAAGGGGTGCCGACCCCTCGCCTTCCACAGAACTTGCACTTTGTGTTATTGTAGGGCCAACTCTCGCTATGTAGACCCCTGACCAACAAACTCCTGTTCTTGTAAGGCATCAATATTGGGATTCCCAGTATCATCCGTGGTGGGCGAAGGCTTTTCTTGGAATCCGGCGACCGACACATACCCTAAAACTGAAGCCACAACCCAAAACCCCTAACCTCAAGCTTCAACCCTAAACCCTAAAACCTCAGCGACTCAGCCTAGCCCAAACTCTAAGCCCTAAACGCCAAGTTCCCATCCCCGAACCTTCATTCAGTTGTCTTCCTTACCCAACAAGCCACAGAAATGAAAGGTTAAACTTTCCGACTCCTACTAAACTACAGTAAACCCCATAAAGTTGGAAACCGGATTAAGGCCAAATAGTGCTGGGATTCCCTATATATTACTCTTAAGGATTGATGCTATCGGGTTTCCAACTTTTTGGCTTCTACTGTACAGGAGCCTGAAAGTTGAAAGGTTGGGGATTGGGGATCAAAGTTGTGCACCGGGGCTCTGGAGGCTATCCCGGGTCGAAGCGCCGGGAGATGAACAGGCTGAAACTTCACACAGGGCTCTACATAAGTAACTGAAATATATATATATATATATGTATATGTATATATACATATATATATATATATATGTATGTATTTTTTTTATCTATTTTTGTATCAGTGCATATATATATATATATATATATATACATATATATATATATATATACATATTTCCCTAAAGGGCTCCTTTGAAAGGGGCCTAGGAGGCCTCTGTACAAGAAAACGCACAAGCTTTCAGAATACGGCTGGCGGCGGGCTTGGTGCGGATTCGTGGATTCTCGGCGACGTCGGGCAATCCAGAGTTCCCAAGCCCGTTACTTAAGGACAAGATTAACTTACGGAAAGACCCTTATTTCATTCCTATGTCTACTACCATTGTGATTGTTACTGTCATTGACACTTCTGTGATGGTGATGGTGATGGTGATGGTGATGATGATGGCGATCATGCTGCTGATGCTGTTGATGCTGGGGATGATGGTGATGGTGACGGTGATGGCGATGATGACGATGATGACGTTGATGAAGATGACAATGATGAGGAGGATGATGGTCATCATTATCATCATCATGATCTTGCGGATGATGATGGTGGTAATGATGATGATTCAAGCATTCCTGGATTACGTGGTTCTGGTATGTTGAGGAATCTCTGGTTACACTTGAAGCTACAACATCTCAAAGTACAAACCTGTGTATTTGGACTCCGGCTTGGCGGGGCTGAAAAGTGTGATGCTCTAATGGGAGTTTCCGAAAATAGGGGACCCTAATGTAGTACCCCAAACAGTAGGATGGTTATTATAAGGACCCCAAAAAAGGTACCCCTATTTTTCGGAAACTCCTAAACCCTAAACCCCTTATAGAACCCTTGTAGGATCCCTTTAAGGAACCCTTAAAAAGGATCCCTTTAAAGGCAATGGAACTCTAAGACTTCGTATACGTCACCAGTTATGCAAGCTTCTATGTTACGGTCTAGGGTCTAGTTTTTGTTTTTTAACCCTCGTGTCTTTTGGTATCCGACCCTAGGTTGAGGGTTTAGGGCTTGGGGGGGCTTCGGGTGTAGGGTTTAGGGCTTGGGGGCTTCGGGTGTGGGTAGGGATCAGGGCTTGAGCATCGGGTTGCACCGTAATCTAACCGGGTGGTCAACACTAAGCGTCTCGCGACCCGCAACACATGCCACGTGACACTACAAATTTTAATAGCGCTGACATACTGGAACTGCCCTGAAATCGACATCCTAAACTGTAAACCCTAACTCCGAACCACAGTTAGATCTTACAGCCCCCAAGTCCATCCAATCCAGGGCCGCTCTTCTAGCCTCTTCTTGCGGGAGGAAGCCTGCTTCATGGCGCCTGGGCAACCACTTGGAAGGGGAGGGTTCTTAAAGGGGTCCTTAAAGGGATCTATAGGGCTCCTTAAAGGGATCTATGGGGTTTAGGGTTTAGGTGCAGAGTCCCTAAACCCGCCGCAGGGCGAGGAGGGTTAAGAGTTCGCGCTGCCAGGCTGGAGTTTGAGACGAAGACTATAGCGGCCTTAATAATTACCTATACTATTTTGGGGGCTCCTTATTCTGATAATGGTAGAATATACCCAAAACCCTATCCTAATGATTCAGGCCCCCAAATGACTCAGGCCCCTATAATACACCCCAAGTGTACTGGATTGAGGCCTATCGGGCTCTCTGGGCTATCCTGTCCAAAAGGGACAAGACGAGATGGTATACAAACGGATGTTGGGAAACTTGCGCTGTGCTTCTAAGCACAATGTCCTGAGCACGAATCTAGAAAGCCCTACAAACCCTCAGCCCATTGAAGCCAAAAAGTTGGAAACCCGATGGCTTCAATCCTTAAGAGTAATATATAGGGAATACCAGCACTATTTCGCCTTAATCCGGTTTCCAACTTTATGGGGTTTCGGGTAGCCCACATCCAAACGCACCTCAGCCCCGAACCCGGTTTCCCCTTACCCCAACTAACCTCTGTTGCACGCGGATCGAACATCCGTTGCTGGGTTTAGGTCCCTAAGGGTCCAACTACCTAGGAATCACATGATGGAAGGTTTGGGAGTTTCCCAAAATAGGGGACCCTAATACAGTACCCTAAATAATGGGATCCTTATTATAAGGACCCCAAAATAAGGTACCCCTAATTTTCGGAAACTCCCGTTTAGGTTGAGCGGTAAATGAGCTTTTTGGCGGGGGTCAAGCAAGTCGGTCGGAGGAGGTTACAGCATGACAACAAAGAAGCTCAAATACTCAATAACTGGAGTAGGACGTAGGATCTACGGTTTTAAGGTTGTAACATTCAGAGTTTAGGGATGTTTAGGGTTTAGGAGTTGAGAGAATAGGTCTTCAGGTCGGACGAATGTAGGAAAACTTATATGGGTGGTTGTCAATATTAGGGTCGCTTTTTGGGTCCGTAATATCATACGGCACCTAATATTTAGGGTACCCAAAAAGGTACCCATATAGTGCTCAAGCTTTGCTGAACCCGCGGCAAAGACCGCCGTCTGATGCAGCAAGGATTCTCTCTTGCAGCTGGAGGTCCTCTTGACTGCTAAATGGCACAGAGGACGAAAGCTAGAAGGGCAGCTGCTGCATGCAGCTGTGAACTTGCAACCCGGGTAGACTGAAGCAGAAGGGGATGTCGCGCAAAGGACCAACATCAGCACAATCAAATGTGGTAGCACAGCATGAGGCGGTGACATTGGTATGCTTTAAGTAGCAAAGATGTACTAGTGGAGAGGATGGCAGCAGTAGTCGTCTTCTTGTTTGTCGCAATCATCGTCGTCCCAGTCGTCGATGTCGGCGCTATCGTCGTAGTACTTGCTGCTGTTGTTGGTGGCGGCGGAAGAGCAATCGTAGCAGTATGGGGAACAGCACAGACGCCGCTGGGACAGCAGCGCAGAACTTCTCGCCATCATCGTGTTTGCTACGGCAGAAGTGAAGGCAACGCCTTATATAGGCCCTTTAAAGCTCAAAATCATGCGTCCAGCAGTCGGCAGCAATTCTACAACAGGCACAGCCTGCATTCACGACGACTGTAGCACTGATTCCTCCAGCAATGGATCGGCCCGAAACCGGGGCAGAATATAGAAGTCTAAAAGAATAGGAACCTGAATATTTATATATATATATATATATATACACACACATGTGTCTAAAGCACCATGGCCCTCCCAAAGGTGCCCCTGTTCTTTGCAGCCTACACGTGTACGGAAGACGCCTACGACTCCTGCCAGAATCTCCTAAGCTTTGTGCAGCTTGCCAGCAGGAGTGTCTATACTTGACGCACGTGCGCGCACGAATTCGCATACACACACACATACACATGTGAGTGCCATACATACATGCATACATGTAGGCATGCATGTACATGTATACCTACCAATATGTAAAGCGGGCGAGAGAGAGAAAGAGAGAGAGAGAGAGAGAGCGAGAGAGACAGAGAGAGGAAGCGAGAGAGAGTGTGCGTGTGTGCGTGTGTGTCTGTGTCTGTGTGTGTGTGTGTGTGCGCGCGAAAAAGTGAGTACCGGCGGTACATTACAAGCATCTTCTTCCCAAAGCCTCCAGAACCCCTCAATTAAGGAACATACCGTTAAATCATACTAGGGATCCTACAATACCTAATAAGGAAAATGCCTTAAATGATAGTAGGATCCCTAAATCATACCGGGGACCCTACAATACCTATTAAGGAAAAATACCTTAAATGATAGTCGGATCCCTAATATGATCGTGGAGGCTCTGGGTTCAGGGCAGCAGGAGCATGTCCCTCGAAGCCCCCAGTCCTCTGCTCCCTGTCCGGCCCGAAACCTGAAACCCTAAAGCCTATGATACCTGAAACGCTTAACCCTAAACCCTGTAATTAACCCCGGAAACCCAAAACCCTAAACCCTATAATGCCTGAAACCCTATGATCCCTGAAACCTTAAGCCCTACACCCTATAATTCCTGAGACCCTAAACCCTAAAATCCTGAAGCCCTAAACCCTAATCCCGATATGGCCCCATATGCCTTGAAACTCTAAACTCAAAGTCCTCCTCCGTGTAGCTCAGCACTTTCGTCAGCTGTTCAGCCCCCGCAGCTCCGACCACCATGCTCCCCTCGGCTCATCCGTTTTTGGGGTAATATATAGAGGCCGTAATAATCATTCAATAGGGTTTTGGAGTCCATTATACTATAATTACATTAAGGAACCCCCCAAAAAAAGTATAGGTAATTGTTGAGGCCCCTGGATTAGGGCTTCGGGTTCAGGATCAGAAGCTGAGGGCTTAGAGTTTAGGGTCTAGGGGCTCGAGGGTTTTGGGTTTACGGTTGAACATGGAGTCCCTACACCCCTAAACCCTAAACCCCTAAGCCCTTAACCCTAAACCATCCCAAGAATCCGCAATCCTCGCTGCTCAGTCTCTGGAGGGGTTTGCGGACTGCGGGGTGCTGTCATGTTCCGGCCCGATCAGAAACCCGATTCCGTTCACGGGCGAACCTATCAGAAACCCCGAGACAATTCGCTTTGGAAGCTCCTCAACTGATCATGGGTATACATACTGAGGGAGGGAGGGTGGGAGGGAGGGATTGTGGGTGAATGCTCTGTATGAATGAGGGGTCACTGCACCAGTGATACAGATCCCCAAACCCTTAAACCCTAAAAGCCAACAAAGGGTCTTCACCATGAACTACCCTTCAGGGTTTCACGGTTTAGGCCATGGCCCTCCATCTCGGCTTAGGGTTTAGGGATTAGGATTTAGGGATCTACCTTAACCCCGAACCGAATCTTTGGTACGTTCTTGTTGTAAACCCTAATGTGGAACTTATGGGCACCCTTGGTGGGTTAGGATAGATCCCAAAAGAAGACAAAGAGAATGGAAGCCCTGAACAAGACCCCCTCCCACATACTCGTAGGACCCGTAGGATACCGTTTTGCGGATCCTAAAACCATGCATGCTAACTCAAAACTGAAGGCAACACCAAAAAGACTACAGCAAATCCTTACAACAAAAGACAATCAAGCCCAGATACTTTAATACGTAAGACATCTTGCGGCTGTCTTGGTCTTATCTCCAAGCTGCCGCTAAGGGGTGCTTTTAAGGGATCCTTGTGAGGGTTCCTAGGCTCCTTCCTTCAAGGGCTCCTTTGAGGGGTTCGGTCCCTAAGCCCTAAACCCCTAAACCTTGAACCCTAAACCCTGAACCCTAACCCCTAAACTTTGCCCTAAACCCTAAACCTTAAAAGCCCTAAACCCCAAAAGCCCTAAATCCTAAGCCATAAACCTTAAGCCCTAAACCCCAAACTTTGCCCTAAACCCTAAACCCTAAAAGCCCTAAACCCTAAAAAGCCCCCAAAAGCCCTAAGCCCTAAACCTTGAGACTCTCTGCGCCTCCTGCACGTCGCTGCCTATGGGCCCGTAGCTCCCGGTGCTCAGATTCCGCTCGAGGTCGAGGCTCGCAGGAGGCAGCGAGGCGAGGAGCCTTCGGTGTCGAGCCTACTTTGAAGGTTTAGGGTTTAGGGTTTAGGGTTTAGGGTACTACCAAAGGTAAGTTTAGGGTTTGGGGGCTGAGGGTTTAGGGGCTTTTAGGGCTTTTAAGGCTTTTTGGGGGTTTAGGGCTTTAGGGTTTACTTGGAGGTTCATGGGACTTAGTAAGTACAGTTATAAGTACCCTAAGGTTAGTAGGGAATGGAGGAATGCGGTACAATTACAACTACTATTACTATCATTCTTCCATTCCCTACTAACCAAAGGTAAGTTTAGGGTTTGGGGGCTGAGGGTTTAGGGCTTTTAGGGCTTTTGGGGCTTTTAGGCTTAGGTCTTTAGGGTTTACTTGGAGGTTCATGGGACTTAGTAAGTACAGTTATAAGTACCCTAATTGGGATTAGTACATATAAGTGTAGCTACCTTAATTATAGCCCTAGTTACTAAGTCCCCTGAACCTCTAAGTAGGGGCTGAGGGCTTTTTTTAGGGCTTTTAGGGGTCTAGAGCTTAGGGCTTTAGGGTTTAGGGTTTGAGGGCTTAGGGCTCTTAGGGCTTTTAGGGGTTTAGGGCTTTAGGGTTTGGGGTTTAGGGTTTTCGGCTTTCGGGAATAGGGTTCAGGGTTTGGGGGGTGTAGGGCTTATAGGGTTTAGGGTTCAGGGTTTGGGCTTATGGGGGCTTAAGAGACTACTTAGAGGATCAGGGGACTTAGTAAGTAAGGTCCTTGAGTGAATATCCTCATATGGGGGGTCATATGTAAGTATTCTATACCTCACCCGTGTCCATCATTCATCGTTTGAGTAAATCCCTCACTGCGTTCTGGTGAAAGAGCGGAACCCCGGCTTCCACCATAAGGAAACCGTACACGTCCTATAGGTCCCTGCTATGGCAGCTTAATCTCAGTAATCCCGAAACCCCCCGGATGTATGTACCTACTTGGAAGGGCAGGGGACTTAGTAAGGGCTCCTTAAAGGGATCTATAGGGTTCCTTAAAAGGGATCTATGGGGTTTAGGGTTTAGGGGCTTAGTAAGTAGGGTTATAAGTAGGGTTATAGTTGGGGTAACTCCATTTAGGGTACTTATAACTCTACCTTAACCTACTTACTCAGTCCCCTGCCCTTCCAAGTAATCCCTAAACCCCACGGATGTATGCACCTTCCTCCCTTCCTACTGTCGCAGCCAGTGTGCAAGAAGGGGGTTGGTTTCCACACCTTTATGTTTCCGCTGCTGCTTGTTGGTGCCTACCCATAGACTCCAATATCCCAGAAGGATCCCTAATATGATTTAAGGAATATTCCTTAATTAAGGGATATTGGAGTCTCTGGGTAACCTATTGGTTAGAAGGGACCCCCGCCCTGTAATAGTGGTATAAATAATAGGAATATAATAGGGCCCGAGTATAATCCTTATAGTCGCTATTACAGGGTGGGGGCCCCTTCGAATACTTTGGGGATGTCCGAAACCCCAGAAACATCTCAGGCCTACCACCCGCAGGCCCTTCCAAAACACAAAAAGCAGGATGCTATGCACTATGGCGAAGGCCAAACCCTAAGTCCTACCCCTAACCTTAAGGCTTAAACCCTAAACCCTAACCTAGGCTAAAGCCCCTTTTTCGCCAAAAAAGTGCATCTCACAGCCAGAAGAGGGGCTGGTGTAGAAGGTCGTCTTGGACATCCAACCTCGGCGCTCCAATGTCCCAAAACTGCAAAAACTGGGCCTTGCTCACGGGGGGCTGTCTCAGTCTTTCGTTTGGTCTAGGGTTTAGGGCTTCGGGGTTTAGGGTTGCAGGCCCTAAACCCTAAACCCTAATTACACCTTAAACCCTAAACCCTGAAACCTGTAAATCCTTGAAAACCTTTAAAACCCTAAACCCTAATTAAACCTTAAACCCTGAACCCTGTAAAGCCTTGAAAACCTTTAAAACCCTAAACCCTAATTAAACCTTAAACCCTGAACCCTGTAAATCATTGAAAACCTTTAAAACCCTAAACCCTAATTAAACCTTAAACCCTAAACCCTGAACCCTGTAAATCCTTGAAAACCTTTAAAACCCTAAACCCTAAACCCTAATTAAACCTTAAACCCTAAAACCTAAACCCTGAACCCTGTAAATCCTATAAAACCCTAAACCCTAAGGCTTGCTTCTGGGCTGAAAGCTTCGACGGGGGTCGGGCTCTGTGGTTAGCCCCTTTCAGGGTTTAGGGTTTAGGGTTTAGGGTTTAGGGCTTGGCGTCCTCTTCATAAAAGTGCCGTACTTTACAGTAAGGCCCTACTAAGAAGGGACCCTAGTTTAGAGAACTACCCATGTGTACTGCCGGGTTTCACCCAGAAGCGACACAGAAACATGCAGGCCCTAGCCCTCGCAACTTTTGGGTTTAGGATTTAGGGTCACAGTTCAGAGTATACTACTTAGTTAGGCCCCTATACTCACAGTTCAGAGTATACTAGTTAGTTATACCCCATGCTTCCAAGGACCTTCAACTTACGGCCCTAGACCCCTTAAGGACACAATTAGAAGGTCGATGGAAGCCCAGGGTTAGGCCCCTATTATATTCCCCGAATCATCAGCGCACTAAGCTCTGAACCTCTGCCTGAGGCCTCTAGGCCGAAGAAACTCAAACTCTTGTCTCTTGAACCCTACGGACACGGTTTAGGGTTGAGGGTTGAGGGTTTAGGGTTTACGGCTTAGGGTTTAGGGTTCAGGGCTTAGGGTTTAGGGGTGTTCCAACCCCAAGACGGGCACCGTACGGAAAACCCCCTCGCCAAGTCACTCAACCCCAAACGCTAAACCGCTGAGCCCTGAACCCTAACCCCTAAACCGGAAACCGCCAGAAACAAACACTCACACACACACGAGAACATACCTGCCAAAAATGACCCAACGAAGCCACACACCCAGATGCACCTGACTTCTTTCACGTCCAGGGCTCAGGGTTTAGGGTTTGGTGCTTGGCGTTTGCCGTTTAGGGCTCGTCTAAGCGACCTTCGCATCACGGCATCGTGCTGCTGCCTCGGCGCGTGGGCTGGGGATGTAGGATTTCGGCTCGGGGGTTGGGGTTTCGAGTTTAGGGTTGAGGGTTTTAGGGTTTAGGGTTTTAGGGTTTGGGGTTTAGGGTTTAGGGTTAAGGGTTTTAGGGTTTAGGGTTTAGGGTTTTAGGGTTTTAGGGTTTAGGGTTTAGGGTTTTAGGGTTTAGGGTTTAGGGTTAAGGGTTTCGAGGTGTTGCTTGGGGTGGAGACGACAACGATCCTGCACACAAAGAACGGGGGTTGGGGTGTCCCGTGGTATAACTGTAGGACCAGGGCGTGCAATGGGACACTTCTAGCTGAGGGTGGAGGCGGTTCGTGATCCGCCACCAGTAGGGGAGAAAGCCCCGAACTCCGAATGAAGCACTTGGAGTTCTAGTTGTGCTCCAACACATGCCTGAAAGCCTCTGAACCGTCCCTACACTCCCTAAACCGAAACAAGTCTGTTAGCAGCAAGCTCGGAAGATTCACGTGGTCACGGATAGGCTGCGCAGACAAGTCTTCCGTGACAACAGGTCCCTCCTTTTTCCTTGCCTTGCCGGGAGCATGAGATCTGCCCCCGCATGAGCGCCAACCTTCGTAACAACGACAGCGCTAAACCCCAAATCCTAAATCCTAAACCGTAAATCCTAAACCCTAAATCTTTAACCCTAAGCTGCTGTATCGCTCTCTATCAGACTCTATCACCTCCCGAGGACACCACCTCAGGAGGGGGAAGTCGTCACAGTCCGTCAAGTCCACCGGCGCAGGATGGCCTATCTCCTCACAATCTGAGTTTAGGGCTTAGGGTTTACGGCTGGGGCTTGGAGTTTGGCAAGACCCGTCAATTCAAGAACAGACGCCAAATCATCATATATTAGTTGAGCGACCTGCGTGATTTGCAGTACGTACCTTCACTAAGGGCTGTAGGCCCCACTCTGGGTCAAGAAACAGTGGGCCGAGCAACTCAGTAGCAATCTGGGGTTAAAAATGCCTGTGGGTTACGTACCCTGATCAGGGCTGTCCCTTTCCTGAGTCTGATTGTGAACTCCTACTCAAGTCACGTGAGACTCCAAGTGGGGATTGTACACTAATAGAAGTACAAGGAATGGTAGTCGTAATTATTCAGACACCTATATTAGGGTTTAGGGTTGAGGCCTCAGGATTAGACGCATCTGCCACTTAGCTGCCAGGACGAGTGCATCAGACGAGTCGCACAGACGCACCAGAGACTCCCAAACCCCTTGATCAACAAATTTACCGCAAACCACAATACTCAGAACCCCACTTCGGAATTTCAGGTATGAGTATGAGTGGGTGGTTGTCAAAACTATGGTCCCTTTTTGGGTCCCTATCGGCCCTATCATAATACGGCACCTAATATTTAGGGTACCCAAAAAGGGACCATAATTTTGACAGCCACCCAAGTATAGGCCTTAAATTAATGAAGGGCTCTTGGGGTCTCTGGGACACCCCTGCACGGAAGTACCGTACGAGCCATACGGAGAACCCAGATGCACAAGAACCAGCGGCTTCTTACGCTTAAGGGTTTAGGGGATTTGGGGTTTAGGGTTTATACTCAGTGTTAAGGATGTGCAACCTGCCCCAACCCTCCTACTCCCCAACCCCCATAAACCCTAGACCCTGCGAAGCCCTTACAAGAATCGTACAGCCTATTAAGGCTTAGTTATCTAAAGCTCTGACAGTAACATACAATAACCTCAGGTTTAGATGAAAAACAAAACCTACACCCCCCCTAAAACCCGTAAACCCCTAAACCCTAAACCCCTAAACCCTAAAACCCTAAACCCTAAACCCCTAGACCCCTAAACCCCTTAACCCTAAGCCCTTCTTGGCATCTTCGGCCGGTCCTGGACCTTCACTGCCATGGGCAAAGCACCGCCGCCTACTGCGAGCTGCTTGTCCGACATGGCAGTCACTGAGGGCCCTAGCAAGGGCCTCGGTAGGTGGAATAATATAGGGGCCTTAATAATTAGAATAGGGTTTTGGGGCCCATTATACTCTGATGGTAACAAGGAACCCCCACATTAGTATGGGTGATTATCTAGGCCCCTATATTAAGTTCCTTTAAGGGCTCCTTTTAAATCTAGGGGGTCTTTAACAGTAACTTTAGCTTAGAGTTTCATGTATGGGCGCTCCATCAGGAATCCTTCTTAAAGGTTCCGTGAGGATCTGCGAAAGTCTTGGAAGGATGTTAAAAGGCTTCAGGGGGTTTAGGGTAGGGCTTTGAGGGTTTAGGGCTTAGGTTTTGAAAGCCTTATACAGCTTTTCTAGAGGTTTAGCGTTTGGAGTCTGTTCGCAGTAATTTGGGCGATATGCGGGACAAGAAAACCGCAAACCCTCCACCCTTAAGGCCTTGGCAAATGCCCGTTGGGGGCTGAAGGGCTTCATTCCTCCCGGGGCGTGGCTATTAGAGTTCAGTGATCCCTCGAACAGCGCAGGGCTTAGGCACTTTGAGGGCCCGAACGTTTAGGTTAAGGGTCGAGGTGTAGGGTTTGGGGTCTAGGGAGTCGATTGGAGGGTTTGGGTTTGAAGCTTGAGATGTCTGAGGCGAGATGAAGGTTGGAAAGAGCAGAGCACTAGGAAGGCAATCGGCGCAGAACCCTGAACCCTAAACGCCACAGGCCCCATGAAGTCAAAACAACCGAGCGTCTTCAAGTGTTCTGAAGGGAAGGCAAAGTGCGCAAATGGCTCTGACCTGCAGCCACACCTAGCAACACTTCCTGAAAACCTGGCAACCAAGCAAGGGTTTGGAGTATAGGATATAGCGAGAGGACCCACTGTCAGTGGTTCCCATATTCGGGAAACGATACACGTGTCCTCCGGGACCCTTTTAACACTCGTGCAACGGGTGCTGGGCATGCAGCTTGCTTGGCAACTGCGTGCATTCGCATGAAAAAGACATCCAGGTCCAGATGGCGCCTATCTGCAGGACCATGCCAGACCAAGTGCGTCGGGAAGCAGAAAGGCCAACAAAACCATCTTCAGCCCTTGACCCTCTACCCTCCATCCGAAACACTGAACCTCGAATCAAACCCTCAATCCCAAGGCCTCTCGTTGGCAATATTCAGCTTAAATCCTGCCGGCCCTAAACTCTGCCTGCCGTCGACGCGGGTTCAAAAGAAACTTTCGAAAGGCCTTGCCCGGTCAGCTTCATCTTTATGGTTTAGTGTCTCAGGTGGCCCACACGCAAGCAAGAGCATCTCTAAAATGCCATCGTAACTTTCATCAATTTGAAGACCTTCCATCCACAGAGCCTGAGATAGCAACTGAGCGGGTTCCTCGATGTTCGGACCCTGAACCCCTAACCGCATGATAGTCAGACCGTAAGAGGTTCCAGCAAGATCACAAGAATCAATCAGAGGAAGAGTACAGGAAATTAAATGTTCAGGGCCCAATACTTCCAGCCCAGGACCGAGACTAGAAGAACACGCAAGCCTGCTGGCCCTAGAATTTAGGGGCTCTTCGTTTAGGGTGTAGGCGGTTTACGGGCTTCCGCAAGCAAGACCGACCGGGAAAAACAATGCTGGAACAAAGTCTTGGACTTTGCGCACTGTCCATGGCCAATACATCGTGTCTTACGGCTCATGCTGTGGGTAGTGGGTCATTGCTAAGGTAGCTCGCCATGTATCTGAAACCTGTGTATAGGTTTTCGGGCAAGTTGCTTCTGCTCTTAATCCTACACCCCAGTCCATCAACTCTGAAAAACTCCAAACTCCAGCCCCAAACCTAAACCCGAGGTCCTAAACCTGACACCCTGAACCCTGATTTCTTCGTTTCCTTCGAGATAGGGGGCTTAATACTTAGAATAGGACATAGCGTCGGCACTGCTTCCGAGTCTGTATTAACCAGCAGTTCTTCTGCCACGAGCCGCTAAGCCTTCCAGTTTTTGGGAGCCCAGGGAGATTCCCTCTTTGGCTCGGGCTTGGAGGTCGCTTCTCTCAGTTGGCCGGAGAGTCCTCGGCCGGGGTTTGTTTAGGGTTTTTTTTGTTTAGGGTTTAGGGTTTAGGTTTTGGGGTTTAGGGTTTGGGGTTTAGGGTTTGGGGTTTAGGGTTTGGGGTTTAGGGTTTGGGGCTTGGGGTTTAGGGTTTAGGGCCCAGGGTTTTGGGTTTAGTGTTTAGCCTGAGAACAAGCGTCTAGAGTCTAGAAGCCCTATACCCCTAAACCCTAAACCCCTACCTGGGGAGCCTGTGGCCCTGGAATTGCGGGTTATCCTACAGACTTCACCCTAGACCTAGCAAACCCCAGCTGAGGTCCCCTGATCCTTTCAGGATTAGAAAACTTTTTCGAAATCCAGGACCCTCTAAAGGGAACTCCAGCAAGTTGGAATATGGATTAATGGTAGGATCCCCTATAATTTACCCTAAAGGGGCTACGATAATGATATTCCAACTTTCTGGCTTCTACTGTAACCCACTAAGAAACCCTAAACCCCTAAGAGCTGATGGGAGGCCAAAAGGGGGTTTAAGATTCTTGGGGTAGGGATTCCTTCATATGAACCCTATACTATGGGAACCCTAATCCCCACTAAACCCCCATAGGCCATAGGCTAAAACCCCTGTTGGCCTCCTATGAAAAGCCCCTAAACTACAATATCCTTATGGGAGGGGGCTCCAAAGGGGGTAGATCAGCTACAAGTCCCCAGTTCTCTCTAGTGCTCCCCAAGGTTCCCTTAAGGTTAGGCCCTAAGGATCCTTTCTACCCTCCCCCCTTGAACCACCCTCCCTTAAGGACCCTATAACTAAACCACCCCATCCCTAAACCCTAAACCCTAAACCCTAAACCCTAAACCCTAAACCGTGAGACGGTCTCTGTCCTTGGAGTCCCTTTCGTAGGTCGTCCAGCTCGGCAGAGATGTAGCTCTGAAACCCTGAAGAAATGGGAGCTTCCCAAAACTAGGGGACCCTGATATAGTACCCTATATAGTAGGATCCTTATGACAACGACCCCAAAATAGAGTGTCAGCTTGCAGCTTACGCTTCAAGGAGTTGTTAGCCACTGCACCTCAACCGCTGAGCCAAAGCTCCACTAGAGAGCAACTGTGAGGGGCACCTAAAGCCTAAACACCTAGACCCTTTGGGGTTCAAGCAAGGTTTGAGGCTTCGGGTATAGGGTTTAGGGCTTAAGGGTTTAGGGTTTGGGGCTGAGGGTTTAGGGTTTAGAGTTTAGGGTTGAGGGTTTGGGGGAGTCTTGTTGGGACCACATTATGAGGAAAATGCGGAGAATCCATAATCCAATTATGTGAGGACCGTCAGCGGAGACTGCTACTGAGTGTTCAGGCCTTTATAGGGTAGAGGGTGTAGGGTATGCGGCATGGCAAAAGCTCATAAGAAGTGACATTACCAGTATCCCCATGATAACAGCCCAAACAATTTAAACAGCAGCATACTCACCAAATTCCTTAGTACAACCCCCTGCTTCATAAGGTTTTAGGGCTTCACGGAGCCATGCCGACACCTGGAGCGCTTCGGGGACGAGTGCTAGCTGGAATCACACCCTCACGGGTTGAACGCAGCAGGTGCCGACAGCTTCGTAGAGGAGCTCAAGTTTTAAGATACAAAACTCAGAAGGGTTGTATAACACCGTTATGAGTTTTAGTTGTGTCTTAAACTTGAGCTCCTCTTAAACCTGAGCTCCTCTTAAACTTGAGCTCCTCTTAAACTTGAGCTTGATCTCCTCTTATAGGGTGCCCTGTACCGACTTTATAATTGTTCGATGAATTTTGGTGCTTGGCTGACCAGACACCCTGTGTAGTTTAGGGTTTAGGGTTCAGCTGACCACTCATTGTTTTCTGAATCCACAAATCCTTTTTCCTTCTCTGAAAGGAAGAGTGACTCTTCTCGACCGTCATTCGGTAGCATGCCTCCGATAGGTAGTACAAAGCTTTGAGGCGAGTTGGTTCTTCTATTGCAATGGATTTGCCGTCCACCTTTATCTTCAAGGTGAACCCGTGGGATGTTGGCCAGCTAACTTCTCGAGCTGACAGCATTGCCCCGATTGCCAGACAGGTCCTCCGTCCATGTTCTTGAAGAAGTAGCTGCGACCCTACGTACTCTTCTGTCTGTTCCCAAGCCTTGGGGTGCAGTTCTGATAGAACCTGTCTGCTCGCTCTCCCACACGTAACTTCCTTCAACTACTCTTCTGCCTTCATCCCTCGCCAACCACAGCCTGTCTGTCTCCATTGTCGTGGCCAGTGTCTGTTCAGGTCAGGGTCAATGACTGAATCGTCAGAAATCGGCTCCACCTAAAGCCCAAAACCCTAAAGACCCAAAACACCCTAAAAAACGGAGGCCCTTAGCCCCTCAACCCAAAACCCGCCGACCCCATAAAGAAACCCTAAACCCTAAAACCCTCAATTACTAAACCCCCAAACCCGAAACCCTAAAACCCTGAACCCTAAACCCTAAAATGCCCAAATCCATAAACTTAAAACCCTCCCCTCAAAACCCTAAGCCCTTAAAAGCCCTAACCCCCCTAAAGCCCAAAACCCACAATCCTGATATCCCCTACCCCCTGAAGCCCGACATCGGGGCCATCGGCCGTCAGCTTGACATTTCTACGGTTTGGGATTTGGGCTTTTAGGGCTTTAGGGCTTCAGGGTTTTAGGGCTTTAGGGCTTCAGGGTTTAGGGTTTAGGGGTTTTGGGTTTTAGGGCTTCTGGGTTGTAGGTTTAGGGTTTAGGGGTTTAGGGTTTTAAAACAATCCTTATAGTCACTATTACAGGGTGGGGCCCCTTCGAAAGCACAACCCTAAATCCCTAAACCCACCAAAAACCCTGAGCCCTACAACAGCGAAGCTCTTCGTTTGGAGCACACCATGGGCTGAACCGCTAAATCCTACACTCCACGACGTCTGTAGCTTAAGTCACGCCTATCCCTTAGAAGGGGCCCCCACCCTGTAGTAGTGGTATAATCGGAATATAATAATAGGGCCCTGGTATAACCCTTATACTCACTATTACAGGGTGGGGGCCCCTTCCAGCCTATCCCGTATAGTAGAAGCCAGAAAGTTGGAACATCATCATCCTCATGCCCATTAAGGTACAGTATCGGGGATCGCAGCACTAATCATGTTCCAACTTTTGGGGGTTCACTATATATCCTTAAGCCTGAAACTTAAGGCCTAAACCCTCAATCGGTAACCCTACATGGGTGGTTGTCAAAATGTTGGTCCCTTTTTCGGTCCCTAATACAATACGCCACCTACTATTTAAGGTACCCTAATCTTGACAGCTACCCACATGATAGGACCTCGAACAGCCTATATTCAAACAGAATTGCCGCTGGGAGGCTTCCATGACTCTTCATTAGCCACCTTCCAGAGTCTCGGGGCTACGGATGGGGATTTATTGGGTTTAGGGAGTCGGGGTCGAAGGTTTAGGGCCTTAGGGTTTAGAGGTTTAGGGTGTAATTCTGTCGGATTCACTTGACTGAACCAACGATTTGCGACGCTCGCCCTCTCAAGGCCCGCGTGCACCAACTAGTACAGCATCGACGGGGGATGCACTGTAAAAAGTGCCAGCGTCCTCTCGAGACTTTCGGCTGTTTTGTGTCCTTTGGGTCTTTAGTCACTTACAGTGGTAGCGGAGCTCCCTGGGACGGCCAGGGGCTCATTAGTGGTTGTTAGGTGTCCGGAAGTCTCGGGAAGGACCCAGCACTATCGGGTTAGTGTGTCCTACCGATGGAGCAAGCGAGCAACGAGGTACCACCGGTGCCCGACGAGGATGACGGAGACCTCGACTCCAGGCCCGGAGAAGCGGGGAATCGGCCAGCAACGACCGACGACCGGGCCGAGTACGAAGAGTTCCAGCGATGGCTTCGACTTCGAGATCGCCGTGGTGGATGGCAAGATCGGAGATCGCCTGCCGGCAGAAGGCGAGACTATGACGATGATGAGGACGACGGCGGAAGTGAATTCCGCACCAATGCCGGTCCACCACCGGCCTGGGACGGCAGTGAATGCCCCTTCGAGGACTACCTGATCAGGGCTCGGATCTGGATTAGTACGACGAAAGCTCAGGCGAGGACACGCGGGCCATTGCTCCTTAAGTCCCTGAGCTCTACGCCTTTCCAGGACTTCAAGCATTTGGCGAAGGACCCTGCTTGGCTGTCAAATCCAGATAATGCGGAAGTTCTTCTGAAGAAGATGGACTCCCCTGAGTTCTACGGCGACGATCAGGACGAACATCTCCTCGCCTCCTTGGCTCGGGTGACTTATCACCTGAAGAGGCAGCGGAATGAAACAGCCCGCCAGTTTCTTGGTCGCTGGGAGGCTGCGGAACGCAAGGTTCAAGAACACAAGGTCCTGCTTCCCTCCCTGTACCGTGGCTTCCTGATGATCAACGCTCTGGGGCTCAGCGACCCAGAGATCAAGACGTTGTTGACCTTCACGCACGGCTCGATCGAACCGAAGGACATCAAGACCTGGCTTCGCAAGCACGAGACGAAGCTTCAGGCCGGACAGATCGGCAATGATCTTGGTACCAAGGCCAAGGGTGTGGCCGGGGTTCACATGATGGATCAGGAAGAGCCTGGGGTGGCGACCGAGGACTACGATGACGATGAGATCGGTGCCATGGAGGCCATGCTCGCCGATCTCGAGGAGGAGGAAGCGGCCCCGGAAGATGCCGGGGTGTTCAACGAAGACGAAGCGGCCGAGATCTTGGCAATGATGATAAAGGAGAAGCGGAAGACCTACACGCAGTCGGCCCAGATCAAGAAAGACAAGGAGTTGGGCCGCGGCTACAGATCCGGAGGAGGACACCCGGGAGCTCGAGACCGGCAAGGCCCGATCAGACCGGGAACGTACAAGTTGTCGATCGCGGAGCTCAAGCAGCGCACAAAGTGCAAGCGGTGCGGCAAGATTGGCCATTGGCACCGAGAGTGCCCACAGCCAGCGCCGGCTTCTGGGTCCAAGGAGACCCACTTGCTTGAGGTGGAGATCGACTCGTATGACGACGCCCTCTTCTGTCACTTCCTGGAGGTCGAATCCGCCGAGAACCCCATCGAAGATGATCAAATCGACCCCGATCACCAGCATAGGAGCATTGAGCCACAGGGCTGCGGCAAAGGCCGTGATGATTTTGAGATGAAGCTCTTTCGTCCCGAGCTCGATTACATGCCCGGGAGGGTCTACGATGTGTGGTTCAGTGAGTTTGATCGCTATGAAGATGACGCTTGTGCCACAATTGACACCGGTTGCCAGAGGACAGCTGTCGGGGCCAGTACCTTAGATCGCATGAAACCCCACTGGCCCGCCGATTTACCATGGTACAAACAAACTGAACAGAACAAATTTCGTTCCGTCCATGGTGTTTCGCAAACCAACTACAATGCGGTCGTTCCTTGCGGGCTGGGGAAACGAGGATGTTACATGAAACCTGCGGTTTTCGAAGGCGAACACAGTCGAAACGCCCCCTTTCTGATTTCTCTGAAATTCCTGATGCAGAGCGATGCGGTGATTAGCCTTAAGCATGACCGACCGATGTTGATCCTGACGAAACACGGTTCACAAATGCCACTTCACATAGGGCCGACAGGAGCGTTGAGGGTTCCACTGAACCAGTTCAGTCCTGTCATGCTTAGGACCTTGCGACAGTCGAAGAGAGCCTTAGGATCCGGAAGTCATGGCGAGTTCGAAGTGCTTGCTCTTGCCGGACAGAAGCCTCTCGAGCCTAATCAGGACTCAGTTGCCTCAGCTTTTTCTCCTGCGTGTTCGCTGTCCCAACATGGATTGCGCCTCGCCGACCAACAAGCGCGCCCGCGAGCAGTCGCGGCCGACCAGGGTGAATGTCATCTACCTGTGTTGGCAGCGAGTTATCATGAAAGTGGCCGTTTTCTTGCGACCGGTGGCCCGCATGGCCGTGAGCATGTTCGCCAACTCGGTGGACGCCTCGTTGGCCCACGTTCGGAGCAACCTCGGGGAGATTCGCCCGGAGACGCTCAAGGAGCTTCGCGACGACCTGAACGAAGTCCTGAACCAGCACCAGAGCGAAGAGTTCAAGATGTTCATGCAGTACCGGGAGTGGAAGAAATCGAAGAGCTCTGCCGGAAGCAGCAAGGATGGAAGCTTCATGATGGTACGCCCAGCGGACGACGACGACAACCACAGCCAGGTGACGTTCGAGTCGGGCTACACCCACTTCAACACGAGGACCGGGAGCCGCGGGAGGCGATTATCGACACCATCGCCGAGCAGCCAGCCAAGGGGCCCGCCGCCACCTTTGCCGGTGAACCAACCGGTGACCCTGTCAATGTCATCGTCGAGCAAGGGTCGCTCGAACAAGAACAAGTTCAGCCCAGCCAGCGACACGGCCACGAACGTGGCCCCGGAACGCAAGACCGACTACGAGGAGAAGGACCAGAAGCAGCTGGAGCGGGAAGCGAACCTTGTGGTGACCGACAAGAAGGTTCAACAAGAGATCTTCACGGCGACCTTCAACGTACTATGGCGGGACATCCCAACATGCCAGTGCAACCTGGCCTGCAAGGTCGAACTGAGTGCGACCACTCAGAATCCCAACCGGGTGTTCTTCAACTGCCCGCACGCCGACCCCAAGCATCAGTGCGGCGCCTTCGCGTGGGCTCCGGTCCAACCACTTCTCGACGAGGAGTATGCCGAGACTCGACAACGAGTTTGCCGAGGATTCCCGAGGAGCCTAACGGCTCGCGAGAGCTTGGTCCGTGTGCTTCAGGATCTGTGTCCCCACCACTCGGTGGTGGCGAGCGGGAGCAATGCTTTTGTTCGTCGGACCCGCTGCCGAGCATGCCAAAAGGTGATCTCCATCGAGCACAAGAACAGCGGACCGACCGAGGTGAAGAACAGCGGACCGACCGAGATGAAGAACAGCAGCGACACGGAGAGCTTCAATCCCGAGGACTACCAAGCGTTCTTGCAATGGAAGAGAGATCGCTACTAAGTCGGCGCCAGCAGAAGCGCATTCAAGGAGCTTTCCGCCAAGCAACACAAGGTTGGAAGGCTGCGTTTGATGTGCTCAGACTGGACCTGGAAGGATCCAGTCCGAAGCGTGACGGCTCCGAGCCGTTGAGTTTTTGCGACAAAAAGAAGATGAGTTGTGCGCTGAATCTGTCAGACCGAGCTTTGAAGCAGTACCTATCACATGGAGATTCGGTAGCTTGTGCGGACATGTCAACTCTGGTATGTCCCTCCACTGTGCAAGAGTTCCTGCAGTTGTATCGCCAGGCACACGATTTGTCAGCGAGATGCATGATTGTGTGTGACAAACATGGTAGGATCACGAGGGACATGCAGTATCAGCGCGTTGTGCAACAGTGCCTGCAACATGCGAGTAAGACGCAGAAGTTTGTCATTTTGATCGCTCCGGACCTTAGAGCTTTAACTGGCCTCAGCTGTGATCACGGATGGCAACAGGTTCAAGGGAAATGCTGGCACATGATGTGCCGCTGGCCACTGACTCCAAGTGGAGTCTCTGAGTGGCTTGTGACCCACGAAGGCTCATGTGAAGAAGTCGTGGCGGAACTTAGGAAACATGTTGCCACTTACTGTCGTGTGCCATGGTCGCGAGTTCAAGTACACGAAGTGAACGAGCTACAGGCAGAAGCGGACCTACTACATGAACAGGCGGCCACCATGTTTGATTGTTCCAAGACCGACCTAGAAGTACTCTTTTCACGACGGGTTCGGCCACGGCTATCCGCGAATGCAGAAGGACCCGCGGAACCCGAACCTCGACACGATTCCCCCGGAGATGATGGTCGAGAGGGTCCAGCAGAAGGACTACCTGACCAAGCAGAGCCAGAACCTCTACACGATTCCGCCGGAGATGATCGACGAGAGGGTCCTCTTTTACCAGAAGAAGAAGAACCCGATGTACCAGGAGCAGGCGCCGGAGCCGATGAACGTGACCTACCTGGGACTAGGACACGGACTCTCAAGCAACTGGTGAAGCGAGCTCACGACGGCTTAGGTCACCCGAACCGGGAACGATTCATCAGGATCCTCAAAGCTGCCAAGGCGACGGAGGAGGTGGTTGACATTGCCCGGAAGATGAAATGCAGCGTCTGCGAGAAGTTCGCTATGGTCAGACCGCCGAGAAAGGCTGCACCGCCCCGCGAGTACGGCATCAACGAGGTCATAGGAATGGATACGGTGTGGCTCCCGACCGTTGGCCAAAAGAAGAAGCGTGTGGCCCTGAACATCATCGACTACTCGAGCCACTTCCAGATGATGATCCCCCTACGGGGCAGAAGTCCAGAAGCGGCCTGGGCAGCCTATCGACAATGGGTCAAGTTCTTCGGTCCTCCCAAACAGATCTTGGCGGACCAAGGCAGCGAGTTCAAGGGATCCTTCAAGGTGCGGACGGCTCAGGAAGGAACCCGAATGGACCCGAGCAGCTTAGAAGCGCCAACTCAGCGAGGACTTGCGGAACGCCATGGAAAAACTTTCAAGCTGATCCTGGAGAAGACGATGGCGGACTATAACTGCACGACCTACGGCGAGTGGCTGGAGCTGGTGGATGTGACCATGATGGTTAAGAACCGGCTAGCCTCACGCGGGGGCTTTTCTCCTATACAACGAGTACTTGGTTATCTTCCTCGTCTACCCGGCGGGCTTCTTTCTGGAGGGCAAGATGACGCGGAGATGGGCAGTCAGCCCAAACTTGGCGATGCAGGCCTGGCTCGGGCCATGGAGATCCGAAAGGCGGCTGCCAAGGCCTTCTTTGAGGTGGACTCGGACCAGGCGTTGCGTAACGTCCTGGCAGGTGGGCCCAGGCCTCAGTTCGACTATGTGACCGGACAGATGGTCTACTTCTACCGACTCGGGCACTCCAAGAAGGGCGATCGACCGCACCAAAGATGGCACGGTCCCGCGAGGGTCATCATGACGGACTACCCCAGCACGATCTGGCTGAGCTACCAAGGCAGCATCGTAAAAGCGGCCCCTGAAAGGATCCGCCCGGGAAGTGAGGAAGAGAATCTCACGATCTCGGGATGGCTGAATGGCCTAACCAATGCCAAGGCGGACTTTGAACGAGAACCCCGACGAGGCTACATTGACCTCAGCGACGAGCCTGTGCCCGACGAGATCGAGGACCTCGACGAGGACGACGAGGAGAAGGAGGTTCCCGAACTACCTGGACACCCAGTGTTACGGCGACTTCGCCGTAAGACGGATCTACGAGTTCACGAAGGAGATGAAAGAGATGCCGAGCCGGACGAAATCATGCCAGACATTGCTGCCTCCGAGACACCACAGTTGGAAGCGGCGGATGGCGAAGCACGCCCTGAGGCAACCGTAGAGACCGGTGTGCCTGCTACGCCGGACGAGGACGACGATGGAGATGAAGAAGTTGAGCCCCCACCAAAGAGGACACGCGTACAGATGCTGGAGGCCTACTACGCAAAGCTCGAGACCCTGTTCAAGACCCGACAACGGAAAGAAGTCAAACTTCGCGAGCTTAACAAGCTGGACTTACAATGCTTCTTGAAGGCTACTGAGCGCGAGGTGAACAACAACCTGGAGACCGGTGCGTACGAGAAGTTGGACGCCGAGACCAGCGAGACCATACGCCGGACCAAGCCGGACCGGATCATGGAGTCTCGCTATGTCAGGACCATCAAGCCCCTGGAGCCAGGAGACATCGACATGGCCGCTATGGACGGCACCCTTTTGTCGGAGGCCCACGGCGGGCCCTGTAAAGCCAAAGTCCGACATGTTATGAAAGGCTTCTCTGAAGAAGGAGCCGAAGATCTAGACTCAGCAACGCCACAAGTGACGCGAGAAGGAGTCATGTTCACTACTCAGGTGATTGCCAGTAAGAGGTGGGATTTGGGCTTTTTGGACTTCACTCAGGCCTTTCACTCAGGAGACCCAATTCAGAGGGAGTTGTATGCTGAGCAACCACCCGAAGGAGTGCCAGGGATGCAGAAGGGTGATTTGTTGAAGCTGCTTAAGACTTGCTACGGGTTGCTGGATGGACCGATGGCGTGGTTTCGACATCTTCGGAAAGTGTTGCTTGAGGAAATGGGTTACATTCAGAGCTTAGCAGACCCGTGCATTTACTTTCTTCATGATTCCAAAAAGAGTGGATGGGACCGATTGATTGGGATTGTTTCTGTAGCGACCGATGATCTGCTGCATGGAGGTGGCCCAGAGCACAAAAGACTCATGGAACAGTTGAACCAGAAGTACAAGCTAGGCAAGTTCCAGTATGGCAGTGGTAGGTTTACCGGGAAGCAGTTTACCCCCCAACCTGACGGAAGCATCGTGATAGACCAAAATCACTATGTTCAGGAAAAGGTCCATAAGATCATGTTGTCAAAACAGCGGAAGGCCCAGCGGTACTCTAGATGCAACGAAGAAGAAATCGCCCAAATGAGGTCATTGGTAGGTGCGTTGTCCTGGCTAGCGAAGGAAACCAGACCTGACCTTAGTGGCCGAGTTTCCCTGTTGCAACAACAGTTCCCAAAACCTCGAATAGGCGACATTCTCAAGGCCAATCAGCTCGCCAATGAAGCCGAAAAGTTTCCCGTAGGAATCCGTGTTACTCCGATCCCCATTCAGCGGTTGCGAGTGAGTGCGGTTTCGGATGCTTCATGGGGAAATGCGGAAGATGGCGAGGCACCTGAAAACGAGACCCTCGATTTCTGGACCGAGACCCCAGAGCTGTGGATTCGGCACCACGTTAAGCCCCGTCGGACCTTGTTTCATCCTGGCATGACTGACAACGGACCTGATCTACATGGCCTTAAACCCGAACGCATCACCCGGATGCGTCAGGATGGCAGTGAGCATGAGAAGACCGACACCTGGAATCAACCCCGTCTAGGCATTGTTCAAGGTGAAGCCTGGACTGGACAGACCGTGTTCCAGAAGTGCGAGGCTGGGATCCGACATCAAGACATTTCAGAGGGTTTCATTCAGAACAGGAGGATGCAGAGCCAAGGGGGACATCTGATCATCTTTCACGATCAGAACCTTCAGTTTGAGCCTTCGGCAATGATCTCGATCACAAGTTGGAAAAGCTACAGGTTGAAACGCAAAGTTGTCAACACCCTGGCAGCGGAATGCCAGGCTCTTGTGAACGGTATTGGAAACGTTCATTGGCACCGGTTTCTGATGATGGAAGCTCAAGGTGATGCGTGTCACAGTTCGGACTGGGAGGGTCCCCTGACGAAGATCCCCTATCTGGCGGTTACCGATTCGAAATCTTTGTTCGACGCGCTGTCGAAACAGACCTGCCCCTACAGTCAGATCGAAGACAAACGTACGGCGATCGACATTTCCATCGTTAAACATGAACTCTCGAAGGGAGGAACTGTTCGCTGGATTGATGGTCGAAATATGATCTCTGATTCGCTGACCAAAAGCACCGGTGGCAATTATCTGAGATATGTGATGACGAACGGCCGGTGGACGCTAAACGAGCTTGGATTCAACTCAATTTTACAACAACAGGAGGCACCAAATGAGTGCTTATTCCTGTACTTAGGGCTTTGGGATACCTGGTTCAGTCAACAAAAAGTTGGTCCGATGTAATTCTGTCGGATTCACTTGACTGAACCAACGATTTGCGACGCTCGCCCTCTCAAGGCCCGCGTGCACCAACTAGTACAGCATCGACGGGGGATGCACTGTAAAAAGTGCCAGCGTCCTCTCGAGACTTTCGGCTGTTTTGTGTCCTTTGGGTCTTTAGTCACTTACATAGGGTTTAGGGGGTTAGGGTTTACAGCTTTCGTATACCGGGTTTGGTCTGACATGGTTAAGTTTCACGATTTTGGCCGCGAGTCCGATGTCGGCATTGTTCTGCTGAGTTCTTGGGTATCCGCATTCTCGAGAATCGCGGATGGTTGGTTGTAGGAGCTGTGGGGCGGCTGAGGATCTAGTCGGAACGGTACGGCAGGGCATGCGACATGCGAGTGAATGTAAGAAAATCGGCATAAGCAAACCGCCATGCTGTTGCTGTTGCTGTTGTTGTTGTTGTTGTTGGTGGTGGTGGTGGTGGTGGTGGTTCCAGCCGAAGCACCAAGCCTGTCAAACCTAAAACCCGAAACACGAAATCCAACACCAGTGCTGCGCCTCAAAATAGGAGAGAGCCCTTCAAGAGAAGCCTTCAAGCAATCCGTTTAACGAGCTTTAATAAATATGTTAGCCAGAAATGATCCACAATTCCTTAGGGTTTTCCAGTATAATTACGATAATTCCCCCCACCCTATTCTGGTTGTTCAGGCTTCTGTCCCCGAACCCTAAACCCTGAAACCCCCCTGAGGGCCCGGTGCCTCTGGTCCTGCATGATTCGTCCCACATCCATGGCTCTTGCAGTACCCCGGAAGCGCATGCAGCCCTCGAAGAAGTCCTGGGCTTGGGGTTTAAGGTTTCGGGGTTTAGGGTTTAGGGTTGTGGCTCTGTAGGGTTCATGTTTTAGAGTTCGGGGTTTCTTAAGGCTTAGGGATTAGGGTTTAGATTCGTTTAGATCCCTTTTCGGGACCAATATTCGCCTGCAGCTGCATAGGAGGGTTCTTTCGAGTTCGGCGCCCAGGTGCGACATGAAAGAGCTAGATCGCCTGCTTGGAAGGGCAGGGGACTTAGTAAGTAGGTTATAAGTAGGGTTATAATTGGGGTAACTCCATTTAGGGTACTTATAACTCTACTTACAACCTACTTACTAAGTCCCCTGCCCTTCCAAGTAGATCGCCTGTTGATAAATCTCCATGTGGAATTTAAGTGTCTTAAACTTCTTGATGGAGGTGGTACTTATTACCGAGGGGTCTGCATGTCGCGCAAATCTATATGGGAGTTTCCGAAAATAGGGGACTATGGGAGTTTCCGAAAACAGGGGACCCTATCTAAGTACCCTAAACAAAATTAGAATCCTTAGTATAAGGACCCCCAGAACAAGGTACCCCTCAATTTCGGCAACTCCCAGATCAGGGCTCTGTTATGCTTCACGCGTAGAAGTTGAAGGTTTAGAGGTCCAGGACTAAAGGAAGGGTGCCCTTTATGATAAGATCAGAAATCTTCTATGACCCTGAACCCCTCGGACCCTGAACCCACGAAACCCGAATACAAATCCTAATCACCCTATGAACTCATGTAACATAGAGGCTTTCATACTTGGAATAGGCTCTGGTGGCTTTCTAAAGTCGAAGCCAGAAAGTTGGAACATGATTATCCTCATTCCCTTAAGGTAAAGTATAGGAAATCCCAGCACTAATCGTCCTAAATCCATGTTCCAAATTTCTGGAGTTCACTGTAGGGACTATAAGGCTTGTGCTATGAGGGTTTAGGGGTTTAGGGTTTAAACCCTAAGCCCTAAACCCTAAAATCCTAAACCCTAAAACCCTAAACCGTTTAGGGTTGGGATAGCGCCGCTCTGGTATCTAATATAGGGACTATAAGGGAACCCCTGAGCCCTAAATCCGCAACCACAACCCCTAAACCCCAGAACCCGGAAACCCTCAACTCAGAGACTCCAATATCCCTGATTGCAAGAATATTCCTTATACATACTAAATTCGGGACCCGATTATAATTTGAGGTATATTCCTGAATTAAGGGACATGGGAGTCTCTGGGAAGCCCATCCCGGAACTCCTAAATCACCGAAACACATCTCATTTACGAACTACTCACTGGCCCAAAACCCTAGGAAGTAAAAGCTGAAACTTTCAGAATCGACAACCTTATAAGAACCCCAACAGCTGAAAAGTTGAGTTTACAGCCAATAAGACTATTCCGATCCCTATATTCCACAACTGTGACTTGAGCTTCGGGGGTCTTCATCCTGCCCTGTCCCTCCCGGAAAATAAGTGAACAGCGCTTAGGTTCAGGGCTTTGGGTTTAAGGTTTAGGGTTTACGGTTTAGGGTTCAAGGTTTAGGGTTTGAGGCTTAGGGTTTTAGGGCTTAGGTTGCGGGCTTAAGGTCTTTCTTAAGTATCCCCAGCCTCCAAATCCACGGCGCCATCGCCAGCGGCATCCAGGAGCTTGAAGAAAGACCTACCAGGAGTGCACCGAAATGACTGTGGTCTCGGCGTCAAGTTTTCGGCTTTGTCACAGTGGCTTCAGGCTTCAAGATAAGTTTCTAGGTTTCCCGCACCCCCCAACTACGCTCTATCATACCCTAGATACCAACGATCAAGGACCATGCTGTAGAGGCCTTAATAATTCATAGGGATCCTTAGGGGTGTAGGGGGGAGGGGTGTAGGGACTATATTTCCTTAAATAGGCCTTATTCGTCCTTACTATGGGCCTTAAGGCCCCTACCCCCCCTCCCCCTACACCCCTAAGGATCCCTATGAATAATTAGAATGGGGTTTTGGAGCCCATTACACTATAACTATAATAAAGAAACCCCAAAACGGTATAGGTAATTATTGAAGCCCCTATATTAAGGACTCTATTGAGGAGTACTAGGAAGGTGCTGGTTCAGGGTCCGGTTTTACGGTTTGGGGTTCAGGGGTTCGGGTTCAAAGGTTTAGAGTATCTAAGCTGGTCTAGGCGTAGCTTAAACTCCCATAACCTGCGTTTTTTGCTTTTAAGCTACCAGGACCCTAGCTGCTAAGCCAAGACACCAAGCATCCCAGATGTCCTGGGCAGAGACGAGGTGGGGGCTTAGGGCTAGGGTTTAGGGGTTTAGGGGTTTAGGGTTTAGGGTTCAGTTCTGCTGAAACTGCAAACCATCGGCGAAGCAGCCGATGAACTTCCACCGAGAGTGCTCCCTCCCCCTGCAAACAACCAACATCGGGGAGTTTTAGGATGAATATAGGCGCCTTAATACTTAGAATGAAGTTTCCTGGAATATTATACTATAGTCATAATAAGGACCCCGTAAGAAAAATATTGCTAATTTGGGGGTTCAGGCTTAGCAGTTTCAGGCGGCGTTAAAATTTTCAGGTCTAGGGACTCTACTTCAAACTACCATATCTTGTTGAGAGCCCTCATACGGAACTTGTAAGGACCCTTTAAAAAGTAGCTCTATAGTAGCTTTTCAGGTAGAGACCATGTTTCTTGAGATGTTTGGGGTGTCGTCATAGCTGCGGTGCCCTCATAAGCAAAGGCAGCGACTTGTTTAGGGTTTAGGGTTTATGGTTTAGGATTGTGCAGATTGCTATCAGAAATGCCCGAAACCTCGACCGGTTTCTCCTCGCGCACTGCGGGTTAGCTTCACTGCACAACATTAGGTTGCCCGCCGGTGCACAAGCACTTCTGTCGTGTATTTCCAGAATAGTCCAGAGCCTAAATCCTGAACACGAGCCCAAAGAGACTCGCACCCCATGTGGGTAGTTGTCAAAATTAGGGTCCCTTTTTGGGTACCCTAAATAATAGGTGCCGTGTTATCATAGGGACCCAAAAAGGGACCCTAATTTTGACAATCACCCATGTTTCACAGGAGTATGCTCTGAATCATAAGAACGTCAGAAGGGACCGGGATGACCTCCCGTCCCTTATAAGTTAAAGTCTGTCCTTGCGGAATATACCCTAAATCATCATAGGAAGCCTTTTGTAGTTTAAGGTCTGTCCTTACAGAATGTACCCTAAATCATCATAGGAAGCCTTTTGTAGTTTGAGGTCTGTCCCACGTTGAGCTTTCCGGGGACCTCAGCACAGCCCACTCGAAAATACCAGCCGCGGATTGTGCCCAGAACTCCTTGGCAGCCCTGACACGACAGCCCGAGAATAGAACCATGCGGCACCTTTGGGGTTTAGGGTTTAGGGGTTTAGGGATTAGGGTTCGGGGTTAAGGGCTCAGGTTTGCGGAAAAAAGGCAGCGTCATCCGACTCGCGTTCGTCAAAGCTGATTGGAAACGGAGCCCCTCGACCCGGAACCCTAGAACCCCAGACTCTAAACCTTAAGCAAGACACCTTAAATCCTAAAACTGAAACCCTAAACCTTTCAAGCCAGATGCCCACCATTCGGGCAACGCCACCAGGAACCATATCCACGACGAGCAGGGTCATTGACACTTTGCGCCCGAAAGCCCGGCGGAGGGGATGCCGCTTGGGCGCTTGTGCTTGGAGGGGCGGGGGACTTAGTAAGTAGGTTATAAGTAGGGTTATAATTGGGGCAATTCCATTTAGGGTACTTATAACTCTACTATGACCTACTTACTAAGTCCCTAAACCCTAAACCCCATAGATCCCTTAAATTCAGGAACCCTGTAGATCCCTTTAAGGAGCCCTTTAAGAGCCCTTACTAAGTCGCCTGCCCTTCCAAGTGGAGCACGGAAAGGGTCAACCCTAAACCCTAAACCCTAAAGCCTAAACCCTAAACCCTAACCGGAGTGGTCGTGTTCGAAGAAGCCCAGGGGTCTTCGGGTGCCGGCGGAGCTTCGAGCTCTTCCCAGAGACTCCAATGATCCCTTAATTAGGGAATATGCCTTAAATCAAATTAAGGATCCTACTATAGTTTAAGGTATATTCCTTAAATCATATTAGGGATCCTACTATAATTTAAGGTATATTCCTTAATTAAGGGATATTGGAGTCTTTGGGTTCCATTAGTTGGTCCACGCGCCCACGGAACAACTCAGGGGCACCTGCTGGTCACGGTTGGCCACTGGCTTGGGCTCCTCCTCGCGAAGTCGCTCGACGACAAATTCCAGTTCCGTCTGCCCGAAGACGAGGTTCACCTCGTCGTCGACTGAGGGCACTCCGCCGGGGAGTTCCAGAAAATTAGCGGGTACTTACGCTGACGAAGACGATGCAAAACCCGAAATCCTAAACCTTAAACACTAAACCGTAAGCCCTAAATATTAAATCCAAATCTCGATGCCTAACCAAGATCCGAAAGCGCCAACGCCTCGATCCGAAATCATCTCAATGAACACCTGGTTTGGGGTTTAAGGTTTAGGGTTTAGGGGTTTAGGGTTTAGGGGTTTAGGGTTTAGGGGTTTAGGGTTTAGGGGCCCTAAGCCCTAAGCCTGAAGCCCTAAACCTTTAAGCCCCAAGCTCTAAACCCTATACTTTAACGCTAAGCACGAACCCTGAACCCTGAACCCCTCCACCCTACATCCGACTCCCAATGCCTCTTAAAAAGGCCAAGCGTCCAGACCTAAAGCCTCGAAGTACTCTTTCACTGCAGGTGTGTTGATCTTCTCCTGGCTTACAAAACCACCCTACTTGGAAGGGCAGGGGACTTAGTAAGTAGGATATAAGTAGGGTTATTATTGGGGTAACTCCATTTAGGGTACTTGTAACTCTACTTGTAACCTACTTACTAAGTCCCCTGCCCTTCCAAGTAGGGTTTAGAGTTTAGTGGGGTTTAGAGTTTGGTGGTTTCCCCAAATACCAATGGTCTGGGTTACCTGCAAAAGGTCTAGAGCTTCGTGAAATCAACGGTCGGCCATCTGAGCCTAGTCTTAAGAATCTTACAACGGGCTCATCTGGGAGTTTCCGAAACCAGGGGGCTCTAATCTAGTACCCTAAATAGCAGGGCCGTTCTCATAAGGATCCAGAAGGAGGTACCCCTGATTTTCGGAAACTCCCATGTGGACATATTGGAACACAGACTCTACACACCATCAGACCTTGTACATTGCAGGAGCAGATGGATCTTCAATGGACTGTGATTTCGGCACCCTACTTGGAAGGGCAGGGGACTTAGTAAGAAGGTTATAAGTAGGGTTATAATTGGGGTATCTCCATTTAGGGTACTTGTAACTCTACTTATAACCTACTTACTAAGTCCCCTGCCCTTCCAAGTAGCCCAAACCACCCCTAAATACCAGGGCCTTAGCTAGTGACTACAAGAGAGGTTTGGTGCTTGTCGTTGTAGTAAGACATTGGTGCTCAGGCACCCCAAGGAACACTATGAGTCGCTATTCAGGCTTCTTTTTTTGCGTAGACCCCGAGCCCCTAAATCCGAAACCCTAAACCTTAAACTCTATCCCCTTAACTCTTACACCCTAAACTCCAAAATCAAAACCCTGAACTCTAAACACCAGCAAGCGGTTCAGGCTTCAGCCTTGGGATCCTCGCGAGACTTTTATAATTATGAAACGCGGGGACTGAATTACCCATGCCTTCCAAAATGAGGTCTGTAGTACGTCGCTTAGAAAGCACAAGCTGCTGTTTGGTAAAGCCAGCAGAGAGCACGATAACCCCTTAGCTGAGGAATGTGCCTTGAACTATATTAGGGGTGCTTAGTATAACGATTTTGGCAGGTCTGGGCACCCTACAATCCAGCCCACTCTGACCCTGCGCCCCCTAAACCCTAAACCCTATGCCCAAAACCACCCGAAACCAGCGTACCCTCAGCCCTCCTCGAACAGCCCCAAGGTGATGACGCCGTTGGCCTACAGGGCCACACATCTGGGAACATGCGCAAAATAGACTGGGAGCAGCAACAATGTCGGTCAAGGTGTGTGTGGTTGAGGGATAGCCTTATAAGGCAGGAGATCCTGCAAAACAACCACGGCTACACAATCGAAAATTATGCCGAATCACATCCGATGTTGGAGCCCAACCGACCTGATTTCCCAGAAATCCAGGAGAAATGGCCAGTAATCACGCTGTTTTGTGAACAGCTACCACCGCATCCCGGAGATAGCTTCTCACCACCGACAGCCATGCACAGGAGATCCGGGAGGTTAAAGCAAAGTAGACAACTCGAAATGGAATCAAGACAAATCCGAAAATACAATCGAGATGAACGAACCAAAATGGAAATTGCAGCTCAACAACGTGCATTCGCGATTTTTGGCCGATTTTCTGGCGAAACTGAAACCGGCGCTTGGGCGAACTTCAAGCGCCAATGGCTCCTAAGTTATCGATGTAACAGCAATGGCACAGACGGCAACACTGTTGTTGTCAGTACTTCCCTGTCCTTACTACAAAAACGCGAACAGGTGAGGCGTGGGCTACGAGCTTATCGGTGCTATTTACGCGGCTACAAATAGCGATAATGACGCAAAAACTGTTCATGCCAGTTTGGTGTGAAGAGCGTAACAATGACAGCAGCTTCTACGATTCTACGGCACCAAAACCCAGCCAGAAAAGGAATAAGTATCGAACGAACCAGTGCCTGCAAACATTCATTGAAATCAAACAAGGTGATGAAACGACTGTAAACTACATCACAATGGCAGTATTGGCTTAAGTTTAATAGCTGGGAAGCACGGAAATCCGTGGGCACATGCGGGCATGAATCAAACAACCAAAGTAGGAAGTAAGAGCCGAGCAGCTACTAATACAGTGCTGGGCGCAGTTGTCAGCATAATAAGTGGAAAAACTTCGGAAAAACGGCAACTACGAAGGACAGAGGATCAGAGGATCGATGACAGTACCAAGACCAACCATGGCAAAAACTCTTTTTAAAGAACATTATGACTTAATGTCGTCGACATAGTAAAAGAGTCAGTATGGCGAGCAGGAGGAGCGGGGGACACAAACACAACGAATTGTGCCTAACTAATTGCTTATGCATTGGAACCACCGAATCCCAGGCATCCTCGTCATTGCTGGTGTGGTTCAAGTGACGAAACAAGTCGCGCAGCTTCTGAATGTGCACAGCCTGGCTCACCGCATGGCACGACCAGAGTGGATGAGTTGAACAGCCCAACGCACCTGTTGAGAATGTTGTAGCGCAGACACGCGTTACAATATCAGAGCACTCTCAACATCGCTCCCAAGCCGCCTTATTGTCCATCAGTGCCTGAACCACCATAGAATGATCATTCTGGGCACTTTCCTCAGTGTCGCAGGGACATCTGAATTACATGGCTTCGAACAATCCGTGAACGCGGGAAGCTGCAGACGTATTCCCTCTACGAATAAGCAGCAATTTACATGCAAACAGGCCAGTCTTGAAACGAAACGGAAACACTGTTGATGTTTCAACCCGATGATGCACATGCGAGCATGTTGCTTCGTTAAATTCTTCGGGCCATAATAACAACGTGTTGATGGCTGGCTTTTGACTTTCATCAAAGACATGAAAAACGTTTCGGATCTTCGTGCAGTTTGGCGGCGATGGCACTCTGGCAGAACACGCCTGTGATTACCTGTGCTGTCATCACTCATAGACTCTTCGCACACATACTTGAAGAAATACAGCACTGTGCTGGTGCAGAAAATGAGAAGTACAGTACAGCACACGCGCACAGGCATGTTGGCGTTTGGCGGGACCTCTGCTGGAACAGGGAAAGGGTCAAACACCAAAGAAGTGCCACTATGTTGGTTGGCATGTGCAGAACTGCATGTGACCTCCGTCCCTGTCTGGGAGGATTCCATCTCATGTGAACTGAAGCCCAAAAAAGCTCAAGGATCTCATTGCCGGCCGAGGTGCATTAAGAACTGCGAAATACGTGAACATTATATAAAACAGGTAGCACAAGCACCACACCGTCGACATTGACCTGAGGCAGCAGTCGCATCGAATATCAGGTCATGAAAACAAATCTCAAAGCGTGAATACAAATGTAAGCCTTCAAAGTCTTGTGCTTCAAAATGTGGTGCAACAGTTGTTATCCGGCAAACCGCTTCTTGCGAAAATGTTCGAAGGCCATGCTGACAGGTTGCCTGGCAAATTGCTGTGCGTTGCTGCGCATCATCTCGACTTACTGCACGCATGCAACATTCTGGAAACTCTGCGCAGCACCGTGCATGGATGACGTCGTTGCTCTCTTTTTTTCAAACAGCGCTTCAGACATCAGCCCCTTCACAACGTCCTCATGATGCAGACTGCGCTACCATCTTTCAATGTTGCAAGGAAACAACATTCCAAAAGACAGGAGGCTTGTGGAAAGATGATAGCAGCACTGACGTTTAACTGTCTAACAGGTGCCGAGCCATGCTAATGCCGGACACCAGTGCAACAATACAGCAGACCTGCGCCTTGCCATGCATGGCTGTGCATCAAAAGAAGCAGCGGAAGCCAACTTCGATCATACGACATGAAAACACGATACCATTCGTGGAAGAGCAGCACGAACAAACCGTCCAACTGCTAACTGCCCTCAACCGTAAACCCTAATGTTGGGGCCTTAATAAGTAGAATGGGGTTTTGGGGCCCATTATACTACAGTTCTAATATAAGGGACCTCCAAAATAGTATTGGTAACTATTCAGGCCCCTATATCCTTAAATGCCGTATAGAACCCTTGTAGAATCCCGTTAAACAGCCCTTTAAAGGAATCATGGCAATCGGATTGGCCCCTATAGTAGAGTGAAACGAACAGGCTTGTGTTCTTGCTAGAGGTCGACAGTCCATCGACAATGCTGCTTTCAAAGGGACCCGTAGGGGGGGGGGGTAGGGAGGAGAGGGGGGGACTATACTTCCCTAACATTCAGTCTTTATTATAGTCGACACGAAGATGGGATGCGGGCTTGGGGAGGGCTACCCAATGAAGCTACATCCTAAACCCTGATAAATTATAAATTAAGGCGCCTTCAATCTCTTAGAATAGGGTCTTGGGGTGTGTGCCAGTTATAGTAAGGTTCGGCTCCCCTAAGCCGCAAACGTGAAGTCCCAAAACAACGGTGCTGGTCACGGTTCTGCTGGTGTTGCGAACCCTAACCAGACCCTAAAACTGAATGTTGGGATACCAAGCAGTAACTCTCTGGGCTGCTAGGCATCTTTTTGCCTAAGGGCTGAAGCCCTAAACCCGAAACCCTAAATTCTAACGGAAGTACTAGACCCAAGAGTAACCTGGTGAAAAAAAGGGTGCCCTTTTTGGTTTAAAGGGGGTCGCCATATGTGGGGCCACAAGGGGGGAATACTCTCAACTGGCAAATATTCAGGTTCCTGTACTGTTTTGCAAATATCTCAAGCTATGCGGCCCACGACCTCGGCAAAACAAGCAACAACAAAGCGACTAGGATCCGTGTACTCGCGAGAAATCCAAACATGCCCGTTTCCAAGGCTGAAGCCGAAAAACACTCCGTACTCTTAGGGCTTAGGGTTTAGTAGGGTTCAAACGTTACGGGTTTAGGGTTTAGGCTGTTGGAGACCACCAGACAGCCGTCGCAAGAGCATGATAAGAGCATGAAGACGTGATACCGACCTATCGCGAGGCCATGCATCTGCATTCCCAGTCCCACACAACCCTAAACCCTTATAAGCCCTAAATCCTACTCATCGCGAACCAGCATACGAAGTGTTCCCATTGCCACATGCATGCCGCGACTCAACGACATGGGCTCGCTCAAGGTAAGGGTTTAGGGCTTAGGGCGCAGGGTTGAGGGCTTAGTTGCACACTATATACGGTGATGCCGAGACGATGATAAATGCTCCTGCCCTGCTAGGAAAACACCAACCACCATGGAGCATCCGGCGTGGTGTGCCATGCCATGTGGGGATTTAGTCGGGCAGCCCGCATATCTGCAGCCAGGCAGGTGTAGAGTGTAAAGATCAGGGGTTGGGACGGTTACTTGCTGGCAGAATTCGATATGCCAACATAGGAACAGAGCTTTCATTGCTCCTCATGCTTGTTGCTCTCATGCTAGGTGTGGTATGACATCAAGATCTACCATGCCCAGGAACACTGCAACTGCTACTATGCATGTCAGCTCGCGTTTACTCCAATACACTGAAGACTGAACAGCATCATCGGGTTTAGGGTTTGGGGTTTAGGGTTCAGGGTTTCGGATGATGCTCTGGCTGGCTACCCGGTACCGTATTGGCACAACTTGCCTAATTCTGCGTACCAGCACTACAGTCATCATTGGTAGTGCCTGCTTCTGTCACTAGCCTGTTCAGTAACCCACTGGGAAAAAGTATATACGATTTTAGGGTTCTTATTTTATAAGAGGAACCCAGAAACCTGAAAGTAAAAATGCGTACCGCTGAACAGCCTGGGTTATCTCCGTGCGAACATAAAACCCTAAACCCTAAACCCTCAACCCTAAATTCGTGAACCCTAAACCCTAAACCCTGAACCCTAAACCCTAAACCCTAAACCCTAAACCGAAGTAGGAGGGGCCGACCGAAGCCGTCGATCGGCGTCAGCAGTTCGAGCAAACGGCAGCAGTGGCAGGACTACCCAAATGGGAGCTTCCGAAACTTAGGGGTGCCTTTAAAGGGATCCTTTATAGGGCTCCTTAAAGGGATCCTATAGGGGTTCTATAAAGGGTTTAGGGTTGGGAGCTTCCGAAATTTAGGGGTACCTTATTTTGGAGCCCGTATAATTAGGATCCTACTATTTAGGGTGCTATATTAGGGTCCCCTATTTTCGGAAACTTCCAAATGATGCCGACACGGTGTCAAGACCTGGTCTCATCAGCTGCGCCGATCGATCTTCTCAACATGCTTGTGATTAATGGTTATTTCGTTTGATAGTCTTCGCTAGCATTTGCAACTGGTTCACCAGCATGCGAAACGAGAAACCTGCTGTTAGTTACTACGACTTCATCTACCAATCTGGCTGACATCCTAGGCCAAGCCAAACATCGACAAGATCCGGGTCAACCCCATAAAGACCTGAACCCCTATACTTAGAAGCTGCCCCCACCCTGTAAGAGTGACTACAAGGACTATATTAGGGACCTACTATATGCCTATGATACCACTATTACAGGGTGCGGGCCCCTTCTAACCCTAAACCCTGAAACCCCCAAAATAGAAACCTTCAAACCCAAGACCGGGAACCCCTAAACCTTGAAAGCCCAACAACCCTGGACACTGAAATCCTCAACCCAAAACAAACCAGAGTGGGACCCTAATATAGTACCCTAAATAGTAGGATCCTTATTATCGGTACCCCGAAATAAAGTACCCCTAATTTTCGGAAACTCCCAACGCTGAACCCTTTATAGAACCCCTATAGATCCCTTTAAGGAACCCTATAAAGGATCCCTTTAAAGGCACCGCTTGTCTGCCGCCCCAGTTGCAGGAGAGGTCGAACCACCTCTTGCCAGCTTACTCCCCCGGCCTGCCAGCGGCGAGACGCCGCGGGAACACCCAAACTGATCAGCGTTTGGGCTGTAGGGTTTGGGGTTTAGGGTGTAGGGTTTGGGTGTAGGGTTTGGGTGTAGGGTTTAGGGTGTAGGGTGTAGGGTTTTGGGTGTAGGGTTTAGGGTGTAGGGTTTAGGGTGTAGGGTTTAGGGTGTAGGGTTTGGGGTTTAGGGTGTAGGGTTTGGGGTTTAGGGCTAGGGTTTAGGGTCTGTAGGGTTTCGGGTGCAGGGGGTGCAGGGTTTAGGGTGTAGGGTTTAGGGTGTAGGGGTTGGGGTTTAAAACACACAGTAACCACCATAACCGGCCGAAAGTCGCAGTCGAGACAGTGACAATAAGCCAACATGGAGGAAACAACCAATGCCACAAGAAGATCAAGGGCAGCAGTAGCTGCCAGCTTTGATAGTGCAACAGCAGCAAGTTCTGCTTGCTGTTATATCTTAGTAGCCCTTCGATAATTCGAGTACCCTTCTCCCTACTGCTTGGCTTTAATACGGGAGCCCCAACAGAAAAGGGCAAGAGGGTACTACTGGGGAGCCTAGCAATCATCAAAACTGCACAGGTTAGGGTTCAGAGTTCAGTGTTTTTTTGCGTGTTCTTTAGTGTTGAGGGCTTAGCGTATAGGGTTTACATGGCCCCTAAACCCTGCACCTCGGAAGCCTTTACATACGCAATGAGGGGACATTCCAAGCATCGGGGGCACATTATCGTACAGTCATACGAAGTTTATGGCTTATGTTGGCGAAAGACGTAGTATCAGTATTCAGACTTGCAAATTAGCCGCCACCCCTCTTCAGGCTCGAACCATAAACCCCCCAATCTCACTTGCCTGAACCCAGCTGCAGAAAGCCGTCCGACACCCTAAAGCATAAACCCCGAACCGCACGACGTATGAACCCTAAACCCTAAACCCCAAACCCTTATGGCCTTCACCCTAAACTCTTATGGCCTAAACCCTAGACCGTCTAGACCCTTATAGCCTAAACCCAAAGCCCCAAACCCTTATGGCCTAAACCCTAAACCCTAAACTCTTATGGCTTAAACCCAAAGCCCCAAACCTAAATCCAAAAGGCTCGGAGCTTTAGACTCCCTCTTGAAATGCTTAGCCGATTTTTTTGAAGAGCACTCTAGAAGAAAACACAAGCGCAACAAAAACAACAAAAGTAACCAAGAGCCGGCGAATTTCGGTCTTATATAGGGTCGGCTGTACGGTTTAGGGTATGGTTGGGGCTACAGTTTAGGGTTTAGGGTTGGTTGGGGCTTTATCATGCTAAGCGGCGATGCTCATGAAGAGGCTGAGCATTGAAAACGTCAGGGAGCCGAAATGTTTCTCCAAGTCCTGGGAGGAGGCCCAGGACGAGAGCTTATTTATAGGGACCCTCGTGGGGTGTAGGGGGGACGGGGGTAGGGTCCTATTATGGGCATTATGGGCCCCCTACCCCCCTCCCAATACCCCCGTAAGATTCCCTGCGACTTATGGTTGTGCGTTCGGGTTTGCATTGGCATCAGGGCTTTGTGCTGTGAGTATTGCTCATGGGAAGCCCAAGTGTTTGAGGAGGTTTCGGTTGCGATAGATCCTGGAGGCACATAGGTTTTTTTTTAACGACACAAGATCTTCGGGCTGTTGGGGGCTGGAGTCATTCACGATCTGGAGTTTCGTTTACTACGTTTTCTGCTTGCCAGTGCCTGATGTTGTGACGCTTCAAGGCCAAAAAGGGGCGTGACATTTATGCACCGGATCCCAGATCTAGGCCAAACGGCCTAAACCTAAACCGTCAACGGCGAACCGTCATCGCAGGCAGGTCGGAGAGCAAAAGGAACACAACAAAAGCATATTAGGGAGCCTACTATACTTTAAGGCATGTTCATATTTCCTTAATTAAGGGATATGGGAGTCTGTGGGTGTAACCCACTTGCAAGCTACTTTCAACATCCTGAGATCCGAGAACCCCATAATTGGGCCAGCATGAAACCCTCAAAAAAATCCTACACGACCTGATTTTACCCTAAACCCTAAACCCTTAAACCCTAAACCCCTAGACCCTAAACCCTATAACCCCTAAACCCCAAGCCCTAAAACCCTGAACCCAATAACCCTAAAGCATCGGGCTCAGAGTAACCCTAAACCCGATCTCTGAGCACGGTTTGGGTTTATATAGGGTGTTGGGTTTTTTATTTTTAATGGGCCCTTTTCGAACTGCAGAACAGTTAGAATTCCTGTACTAGGAGGAGCCGATGGTTGGGGTTAAGGGTATAGGGTCTCGGATTGAGCCAGGGGGAGATGCAGGTTTCGGAGCTTTTGGTTTAGGGTTAAGGTTAGGATTTAGGGTTTCGGGTGTTGGGGTTTATTTAGGATTTAGGGCTTAGGGTTTACGGGTTTAGAGCCAGGGTTCAGGGTAAAGCCCAACTGAGACTGTCCTTGTTTTCCATGTAACGTAGGTACCAGACATGAGTTGGGACAGAGATGCCCATCAAGATCTCAACATGGAGAGCAGTACACATGTGAAGAACAAAACAGACATATGGGTGGTTGTCAAACTTATGGTCCCTTTTCGGGTCCCTATTATAACAGGGCACCTATTATTTAGGGTACCCCAAATGGGGCCATAATTTTGACAACTACCCATACGCGTATATACTAGGAACCATGGTGCCATAGTTGCCCAGGCTATAACCGGGCTACAAGGACAACTATGACATGGAAGTTTAGTACCCCGGTGGGTGAAGTGTTGCCTAAATTACCTAAAATGCTATTTCAGGGTCGGAATCTACAATGTACCCTACCAACATAGCGGCATCTAAACATCTAAAAGGAGGTAGAGTGCGTGCTACCACAGTGGTGGCGATAAGAATAAGTCTTTTCGTGGGCTTTTGGCGCAATACGCTTGGTGTACCGAGACAGCAAACGCATCTACGGCAGAATTGTACAACTAACACGAGCATCGGCTGCGACAAAACATACCTAACCCACAGCAGCTGCCGCAGAAAGCAAGATACTTGGAAGGGCAGGGGACTTAGTAAGTAGGTTATAAGTAGGGTTATAATTGGGGTAACTCCATTTAGGGTACTTATAACTCTACTTATAACCTACTTAATAAGTCCCTAAACCCTAAACCCCATAGATCCCTTTAATTCAGGAACCCTATAGATCCCTTTAAGGAGCCCTTTAAGAGCCCTTACTAAGTCCCCTGCCCTTCCAAGATACAGGATCGGCTGTTGCAGTGGGGTCTTCCAAAATGACTGTGATATCCGGTTTAGAGTTTAGGGTTTAGGGTACAAAACCCGTACCAACTGAATCGAAATGCAACCCTTCACCGTGCCTGTCTTTCGAGCTCAGTGAGGATCTGCTGAGATGTTTCTGCCTCACAAGGATTCGGGGTTCGCAAGTTTCAGGTACCTAGAGAGCCCAAAACCCTTAATCATAAAGGAACATGCCTAAATTGAAAGTGGGCTTAATAACCATTATGCTTGAAGACATAAGGGTCCATAGAACAAGGATCTTGCTAGCTTGGGCCCATATTCGAAGTTCATTTTTCTTCAGATGCTCGGGCTCGGAGGTGCGAATCCTATGGGTGTAGGGCTTAGGTTTCGGAACGTTAAAGGTCTGCGGGTCATATTCTAGCCGGCACTCCCTGAACGACAGGCTGTAGGACAGATTGCATAAGATAAAAGGAGTAGGGAACTACGACTGCTGACTACTACTAAGAAGACTAACCTACTAAATATTGTTCATATCATTCCCATTCCAAAGGCTCTGTATCTTCGACTTCTGGTGGACCACAAACTCATTTGCAAGATCGGGAACAGATGAGACCCCAACGCTTAGAACCATATCGCAGGCCCTAAACCGTAAACCCTAAAGCCTCTAGATCCCTGAGGACTCCCTGTGGCCACGGGATAGTATTAGCTATACTGAACTTAGAACCCTAGCAAAAATTACAATTTTAGTTAATTGCAGGGCAATCTCTGATTCCAAGACACAGTGATGATAACGCTTCTTTTGTGTCTTGAGCCAAATATCGGTGATAACGTCTTCGAGTGAAACTGCTTCAAGATGATCTACATAAGAAGGGCCTGGGGGCTCGTGATTTCTCAACTCCCCCCTTGTAGACAGCGTGAAACAGTTACTTACAGGAAACTAGTTCTACTGCGCGGCACTCGGAAACCTAACTCGTCTAACAACTGCGCTTCAGGCGGTTTCACTTCAGCTGGTGCTCGAGGCGTAAACGCGACTAGCACGACACGGGACTGAAGTGGCCCTTCCCATGGCACAGTGCAGTGTCTAACAGACGGCTGGAAGAGTGCAGGCAGTTCTTCAATGCGACCTGGGATATTGCAATCACGCTGTGGGCATTGCTGCTCACCAAGTGGATCCTGGACCCATATCTGACCACCCTTTACATTGGTTAACGGGTAGACAAAGTTGTACGATCCTGGATCGTTGTACTTGTCAGTGTGCAAGTCAAACTGACAACCTTGGTAAATCGCTACAGCAGTGAAGGTTAGGTTCTTGGCCTGTTGCCGAACGAACCTTGTGAGGACACGCGTAACCCCCCTGAACTTGGACGTATTGCTCCTTAACCCTACTATGCCACCTCCATGTGCATACGCTCCGGTTGTAAATCCCTTACCCTCGGAAGAGACAACTGGGCGAGACGAAGAATCTGGAGGAAGAAGGTGGAATAGCTGCAGAATATGATTTTCTGTCAGTCTGTGTGGCAGGATGCCGGCAACAGACTCAGGATCAGTATCTGCAAGAGGATCTTCAGGAACGAAGTTCTGTGATGGAGCAGCAGGTATCGGGGCATTTGCGGAACCCTCAGACAGGCAAAGCTGTTCCAGCATGGATGGCCACTCTTGGGGGCTAATCACTTTCGTGAACCCATTTGCTCGTTGCTCCGTCGTAGGGCAAAAGGTTATCTCGACGTGCGGCTCTGCGAGTCTCTCACTGATAGACGCTACGTTGACCCTGTGCACCCTAGGCATGTGGCGGAGTTTAGCAGAATAGCCTGCCTTAAGAATGGAAATCACGGTATTATTGTCTTGCCTATAAAACACCGGGATCTCAAACCCAAGGATATCGCCTAAATATTCTTGAAGGTTTTCTACCTCTGAGAACATGGCGGTCGCGAGAGAGATCGTTTCGGCCTCGGTCGTGGACCGAGCTGTGGAGGACTGCTTACGCGATACCCAGTGGAGTGGATACGCGCAGTCTCCGGTCTTTGCAACGACGAGGATTCCAGTCGTGCTTTTCGCTGACAGAGGGCAAGAAGCAAACTCTGCGTCAGTATACACCTCTATCTGGCAACCCAAGTCCTGTTGCGAAACAGACCCTTTTAAAGTCACACGACTTGAGTGATGGAGATACGACACACAACGCAGTAGTTGACGGTCGTCGAACCTATCCCATCGACTCACTTTAGAAGCTAACCTCGTGATTATGAACGAGATGTCTGGGCGAGCAAGTCTGCTGAGCCAGAGGGCTCGCATCAGGATGCGGGAGGCGGATCCGTGTAACTCACCGGTGCTGTTAAGCTCGCTGTCAGTTGCTTGGTTCTCGGGGAAAGCAGGTGACGCTACTTTGCGAAGCTTACTTTTCTCTACACCGGTCATTTCACAATAGAAATCAACAAGTTGCTGCGTGTAAGCAATCATGTCAAATTCACAAGTGGCTACTGAGTCATCACGCGTGAAACTGTGATGCCGCCCTAGAATCCTACAACCATTATTGCCGCCTTGAACAAAGACCTCTGGTTCAAGTTTCACAAGACCACGGAGCTTATGCCAGAACTGGGAATGAAGCTCTACGGGTCCGCTTAAAGTCAAGTCGTCGACGTAGACATTAAGCACTAACTTCTGGGAACCGAACTCGAAAACCCAAGTGCTAGGGTAGGCGGGAAGTTCGCGACCTCCGAGCCTTTTCAACTGAACGGTTAAGTGGTCTTGCCATCTCTTACCCGATTCTGGGTGCCCGTATAGGCTTTTCTCAAGTTTAACTACAAGACGGCTGTCGGGAGGGAACCTCTGGGTCCACTCGGGGAGCCAGAGCTCCCGAGGGATTATTACCCAGGTCTCTCGACCGATCTTCGCTTGCAAGTATGCTTGGATAGCATCTGCCACAGAGGTCGCGTGACCGGGGCGGAGCCCGTAAAAGAGGCAAGCGGCAAGACCTACCAACCCGGTTGGTGTAGTTGCAGTTTCTTCTGAGCCGAACAGCACTGGGTTACCAGAAGCGTCGCGCACTTGGTCCCCCCTAAAGACTACACGGCCTTTGTACTTGTGCTGTGTTGGGTGCAACTCAAAGTGCTTTACACCACAAAGCGTCAGAAGTTCAGCGATTTGGACTCGGCGTCCAGTGTTGCGGCAATCCTGTTTCAGTTGCCACAAATGCATTACGGAATCGTCGCTCCATGTCTGGTTTGAGCGGAGTCCTACACCCTCAGCGTGAACAGCCTCTAAACCTCGAGCATCCTTCAACCATTCGCTCTTAGCAAGGTTGCGTGTCACTAACGCATTACTTGTCGACAACGAAGGTGTGTGGCGATGGAAGTGCTCGGGGAAGAATGACTCGACTATCAGCTGAGCGACTTGTGAGTTGTAGTCGCTATTGGCATAGGAATCGCCTCCTTTCGACACACTTAGCGAAGTGGACTGGCTGTGCTCGTGTTGCCCAAACAGCTGGAGCACTCGAAGGGAAGTGGTGCTGATGCATGACCGCTTACCAGAGGAGCATCCGCTGAGCATTACTCTTTTCAAGTTCGCGCGCTTCTCGAACTCAATCCAGTCAGACTCGTTCCAGAGCCAACCCCCTTCTGGGCAGTCGACTGCAACATGGCAGCCGTTGGACAGCTTTTCTTCGGCTAACGAGATTGCTAGTTTCAGCATTTGGCAAACCTTCGCCCGGCTCTTTCTGAGCTGTCCTTTCTTACTCGCCCTATGCTCTTGCACAGTAGGGTGTTGTTGTGCTGTCTGTTCAAGGCATGACATAGGCATCCAGATCACGGCGCCTTGCTTTATCTGACCTTTGGCCTGATCGACATGAGCTGGGTCTGAGAAGTCTATCGTTGACGATCCTATGTTAAGACAATCAACCCCGTACATTGTGCAGGCAAAACCAATCTCGGAGGAGTCGCTGCAGCAGTACTCGACAAGTTGGTTTGTACTCGAAGCCTTAGACCTACGGATCTGGCGATCTCGGGCTACAAAGCTAACATCTGGAACGAACAACTCCTGATTTACCAATGCTCCTAACCCTCCACCAAAGTCGTCGGAATCCTCGTCCGGATGAGCGGGCGCATCATCTGCAGCATCGGGCGCTATCTCTGCCGGAGGATCGGGACTAAGAGGTGCAGGAGGAGGAACTGGCGTTGGAGGAATACTGACTGGTGTCGGGGGTACCGATTTGATGCGGGCCTCGGCGGTTTTGTCGGCACGCACTAACCCATCAAAGCGAACCTTGCACACTGGAGAATGAACCACAGCTTCGCCTTTGCAAGCCTTGCATCCCGGGGTTATCCCGTATTTTATTATACGATCAAGAGTGATATACTCGTGCCGCTTTGCTGGCGTAGAGTCGGGGCCAAGTGGGCTGAACGGCACTTCTAAACCCTTAATGTCCGGAAACTTAGGTTCAGTGAATCCCTCGACCGCACGCTCGAAAGCGGCGCGCATCGGGAAAATCTCTTCACCCTCGGGGACAAACAACTCTTCAAAGGGCACCGAAATTGCAAGATCGTATCCAGGAGTACCGTCTTTGGTTTTCCGGTAATCTAAAACAAGGTAGACCCCTCTAAAGGACTCCGGCCCCGAATCTAACCGATAACCACAAAACAAAGCTGGTGCGGCGGAAGGTTCAAACTTCTCTCGGTGTTTGGGATCAGTCCTGTAGTACACGAGCTGACCTAGAAGTAGAAGACGCCCGGGGAACTCCTCACCGGTGGCGGCTACATAACGGGACTCCTTACGGTCGGCAATGCTGTGCTTAAGGTTCAACACAAACGTTGCGAATACCGCCGAATGAGCCCCAAGACCAGGTCTTATTGCAAAACCGGCTTGTAAATGTACCGCGCGGGTGACCTCTTGGATCGACCTGATGTCCCGCTCGAGAACAGAATTACGCGGCCAACGGTTAGCTAATGTGGGCTCGGAGACCCAAGACATTTGCTGGCAAGCCGATTCAAGTTCTTTCGCGTTGTCTGACTTGAACATGACAACAGGCTTCGACTCCGCGTGCTTACCGGAAAATTGCAAAAGTGCTCTGACTACGTTTTCTGTTGTGCGCCTAACTAGGGGAAAGGAGCGCAAGTAGCCAGAAAATTCGTCGCGCACTACAAGCAAGGTCGATTCACGATCCTCTTTGGAAGACTCCTTGAACACGACTACGATGTCCGCCGCGACGCGTTCACTGAACGCAGTGGTTGGCTCTAGCGAACCGCGATCATGCAGCGGGTCATGTCTAAGTTTGCTTGTCTTCCTAGCGTACATTCTGACCTGTGTACATATTTTACAGGCTGGGTTCTTAGGGAAATGGGCTAATCTGTGTTCACAAGAAGCAGCATCCTTGATCAACCGCGCCGTCTTAACAGCTGGGATTTCTTCTTCACGCTCTGAGTCCGCATGTGCCTCACCGGGCTCGGCCTCAGGAGGCTTGGGATCATCACCTTCAAGCGGTACCTCAGAGGGCCCTGCTGCACTAGGTGAAGCGGGAGCTGCGTAATCAGTGAACTCGACTGTTTCTTGGAAAACTGGCACATTACCATCAAGGCGAGAGGCATATATTGCGTCCTTTGAACACAACTGGATGTTGCCATATGCGTCTGATGCAACTGAAGACGAATCCGGAAGGAAGAAAGGAAGAGAACCCGGCAGCCAAACGAATGGATGACCCTGGTGATTTACTAACTCTCCCATAGAGCGCACCAGGGGACAATCAGACATCAAGTACGACTCTGAACTTCCGAACTTGGACCCAATCGTGCGAACAACCTCTGTTGCAGTAAAGGTCCCGTTTCCTAGGATCAGCCTGGGTGGCGGTAATGCCGACTCCAGGACCTACACCCTGTTGCGCTAACGCCTTGAATGAAGTAAGGTTTCGCCCGGCACCTGAATCTGCTATCCACTCTAGCTGGAACGGACCAGACTGTGCCACAGGCAACGCGATGTCAACTAAAGGAATAGTGGCAGGAGTTGCAATGATGGACAAACCCGTGAACCACCTAAGCATTCTGCTAAAGAGGTTCTTAACTGAGCACCACGAATTGCGGGCACCAGCATGATGATGTGGAGACGTGCCTACGGAGCTACCGTTGGCAGAAGTGGGCAACACTGCAGCGACAGTTGCGGCAACAGTGGCCTTTGTTGCAGCTCCAGCTTTAGGGGCTTTGCCGCCGGGGCTGATATGTGCAAACGGGCAATTGGGTCCGCGATTGCATGTCCCTTTGGGAAAGAAGAGGCAGGGTGCCTTCTCCTTAGCTGCCGGCGGGTCCTTTGGACTTGTACCTGGCGGTGCCTTTGGCGGTGGTGGATTCGGGGTACCTTTCGGCGTGCCTTTACCACCCTTTGGTCTGTCTCCTTTCGGTGTGCCTTTACCGGGGCCTTTGGCACCGGGTGGCTGACCTTTATCTTTACCCGAACCCTTAAAGGGAAGCTTCGCTTTACCGGGCAATGCGGGTTGCGTATCACTGCCTTGCGGGTCGGCCACCGCGCCTTTGTCGCGGTTTCTCCGATCCTTCTCCTTCTGTTCCTTGGTTTTCGTTCCCTGCTTATTGGGGGATGGGCTTAGCGCATCTTTGATGGCCGTCTCGTTAGCGTCTTCCCTAAATTCAGCAATCAATGACTTAAGCTTGGCAAACAACCAATCCCAAGTCCTAACCCGTGAACCCTCATGAGCATCTTTGATGCGATCGATGTGCCGCTGCAGTAGACGACACTTCTTCAAACGGCCAAACAGCCAAGTGAATTTCGTCTGTTCTGAGGGCTGGTGTTCGACGGGGATTGAATTCAGGATGTACTCTACACGATTCGCGAAAGCAAGTAGCGATTGGTACGAAAAGGTGTCTAGCTGCAATTCCAACAATGCCTGCTCAGTTAGGTTCGCTCCACGGCGCTGGTCAAGGAAGAATCTGTGGGCAACCATTTGCAACAGTACCCTTCCCCTAGGGGCTGTGTACTGAAGCTGACAACCTTCAATGTAACCCTGAAGCTGAATGCCTAACTCATTGTTGAGATGCTTCGGGTCTGCAAGAAGTGATGCCAAATGCGCGTCAAACCTCGGAAGTCCCTGGGGATCTGACAGGTCCGCATCCTGTGATGATTCGAAAGCGGGCAGAAGCCACTTAAGCAATGTATCAGAACCGGTCCTATCAATGGCACATACCTTGGTCACAAAAGCGTTCTTCCAGGATCTAAACTGAGCAGCATCGCGAGGGAGAGAGTCGACTTTCACCAACGACAAATCCTTGTGCTTGTACACATCATCTTCCGAAAACAGCATCGTTGACCCGACACCACGGCTATTGTAGCTTCGATGGCTCCCGGCACTACCGTGCGGGCTAGGATCAGAAGGGTTTGGTGGATCCCCAAAGTCTAACCGCAATTCTGAATCATCAGAATCGTCATCTGAATACGGGTCACGTTTGACCGGGGAACCATGCCATGAAGGATGTGGTGAAGGATTCTGCCTTATCGATGGTGCTATCGGAGCGGGTGTTCGCTGGTACGATGTAGCGGGTGGCCGAGTGCCGACACCGCTGGACAACGGTAATCTAGGTCTTCGAGGGCTAGTTACGGAATCCCGCAATGTATTAACCTCAGCCCTTAACTCAGCAATGGTGGAGGCTAACTCCGTGCCATTGAGGATGTTTGGTGGTGGGTCCGAAGGTGGAGGCATGCTCTGATGACGAAGCACGGTGACCTCGTTCTGTAATGTACGGATTTGCGCAATCAGTTCAGCTTCCTTTTGTTGGAATGCCAATTCACGCTGCTGGACTTCTAGTCTCAACTCGGATCTGGCTTGTTCCACTGCTGCGGCTGCTGCTGCCTTAGCGATTGCTTGAGCCTCTAGAACCGCAGTCTGAGCCTGATTGACAACTTGCGTTCCGAATTGCCTAGCCTCTTCCCGCGCTTGACCCTGGGCCTCCTGGACCACTGCTTGGGCCTGACCATAAACCGTCGACTCGAACTCTCTAGCCTGAGCCATCACCTCGTTAGGATCAAGTCCTATGCTGATGTTTTGTTGATACAACCTCACTCCCGAGCTATCCTGAACCCCAGACCCTTGGGAACCCTGGCCGGTAGGAACATATGGAATGCTCCGGGCTGGCGCAGCTCCTGTGCGCACAATGGGGCCATCATCTGGGCTCCGGTTGTGTGGAGATTGGTTGGCGAATGGCACCAACGAACCACTACCTGGGCCTTTGTCGGAGGCTGGGGACTGCTTAAGGTGAGGTCCTTTTCTTACTGTTGGCGATGGGGAAGAGCTGTGGCTACTACGCGACCCTCGGGATGACCTGGAGGAAGCTCTAACCGGCAATGCCCTAACCCCACTACTGGATGAAGTAATCTGAAAGGACCTTTGCTCTTCTGACGACATTTCGTGGGACATGATTCAAGCAATTGGGGACTTAAGCGGGGTTGGCGACTGCCGAAACTCCCGTGTTCTTTTCAATCCCTTGCGCCCTCACCACCCAGAGATGGCGGGAAGGACAAGGTCGCACAGCTCTGTGCGGCGGGCCGGGTGAAGCACCAAGCCGTTCCACCCGTAGCGATCCCAGCCAGAAAACTCAGCACAGATTGACGGTTTGTCGTCCACGTGGACGACTGGGATCCCGTCGCTCAAAGATGAAGCTGAAATCGCCGACCAGAGTCGCTGGGCCTTGTTCTGTCGCCTGATAAAGAGAAGCGGCAGGCTACGCACGTTATAACGCGCTGACACTGCCACTTCGCGCACGTACTCCAACGCGTGCTCAATCAAGCTTTCCGTTGAACATTTGGAATTGACAAGGACCAGTATATTGCTGCGTCGAGACAAGTGTTCGAAAAGCAAGCGGGACTGCAAGAAGGTCCTATCCAGAACTCCGTGGTAATCAAGGGAGAGGATATGGGTGACGCCTCCTTGCTCGCCAACCGCGCGATCAATTGCCGCAGCAAGATAAAGTGGATTCTCGTCGCACCGGAGCAATGACAGTGGCTTGGGCGGTGGACCTGCCGGCTCGACCGGGCGCTGCTTTGGCCTGGCCTTCTGCTTGGGTCTCCGTTCTGGGATCTCAGGCGCAGCAGTGGGACCTGTTGCCGAAATGTGCTGTGTTAGCACGGGTCTAAGGGGAGCAGCAGGGGGTTCAGGAGGAAGCGGTCTACCGGAGCTTAGCCTATCGGAACCACTTAACACACTGAAGTCAGGCTGGTCACGAATAGAAGGCGATCGCGACCTGCGCTCAAGTGAGCTGCCCAAGTGGGAAGATGAAGAAGCTGGCTCGGCGGATGAAGATGCTGGCTCTGCTCGCTCCGAAGCGTCCAAAGAATCCAAAGAAACCTCGGCCAAATCCTGTAGCGAAACGGGCTCCTGCAACACCGAGTCTGAGTCAGACTCTTCCTCCTCCTCCTCCTCCTCCTCCTCCTTCGGAAGGAGAGGAGTCCCCTTATAGACCACGTACCCAGACGCAGATACCTGTGTAAGCCGCGCGCTTACTCTAAAGAACTTGGAGGCCAATGCCGGCACCTGCCCCGGAGGCTTATGGAACACTTCCTCGGCGAGGTTTGTCAAACTCTCTCGCCAAAGCTGAAGCAGCTTTATATGAAGTGAGCGGCGCTTATTGTTGGCGGCCTTGCCACCTCTAGAAGCGCGGGTGTCGGCTCCAAATGCCGCAGCAAGTCCAAAAAGCTCTTCACGGCGATCCGGTGACAGCATATACGGGTGAGACGAGGAAGCCGATTAACTCCAAGTCCCAATGCAAACCCCCGTGCCGTTAGAGTGGCTTGCAAATTTACCCCCGTGCCGGAACTGTGGCTTGAAGTTGATGTATCCCCCAATGCCGCTACTGTGGCTTGATGTTACCCTTTGCCTGAATCGTTGGCTTAACTGTCCCTATGCCAGAATCGTTGGCTTAACTGATGGCCTATCGGATGATGCAGGTGACTTCGTCGGAAAACCACACTCAACCGACAGTACAACCAACCACAACCAACCAGGATGCGGCCGGTGGCTGTGTGCCAACACGGCAGCAGAGGTGGAAGTGCTTTCGATTGTTCCAGAATCCCAAATCTTATGAGATCAACCGAAACCAGAAATCGAACCTTTGATTCAATCTCAGCTAATCCTTCCAATCACCACGAGGCCTTGCTACCCTGAAGTCGTGAACGGACCTTTGGGCAAGGTGATTGGATTTCGGGTGTTCCGGGTGGCAAGGTGCCGACACCGGCTGTTCGGGAAGTCAAGGAAGATGTTGAGGATAGCAGGGGCTGTTGGCAGTTGCCGAATCAGCCCTGTACCTAGAGAATGGTCCAAGCTGTCTCCTCGACGCAGCAGGCGGAGGAGAGAGTGCGCGCCTCGACACACGAAGTGGAGACACGAACAACAGCTATGGGAAATAACGAGGAACCTGAAGATAGATTGGTACAAAGGCGGTGTCGTCTATGTACCTAGGATGAGATGCGTGATGAATGCGATACAAGGCAATCGTGAGCTCACCTCTCCTGTAGAAGGAGCGAAGCAAATTACGCACAAGCCTGCGCAACCTCACACGGACTCTAACCCAACGTTGGCGCCTGGCCAAGTATGCAGGAAAGAACCTCCTTAGGATGAAGATTCGGATATCGTAGTACAGCTCTGTGAAGAAGTAAACCACACGTTCCCAAAGCGTAGGCCAACCCTCAGGCGTGGGCATACACTAATGATTCTGTGGTTCAACAATATGGAAAGCTCCCTGTTGGCTGGGTGCCTAAGCAGGGGCAGAGGTTGGCAAGAATGTGAAAGAAGGACAGACTCTACCCGGTGGCTGGCTCTACCTACACGGGGAGTACAGAGAACAGTGCAAATATGGAAAGAGATGTGGAATGGCGGGTAGGTCTCTCGCAGACCAATGACACTCCGATTTCAAGCTCTACCCTAAGGGAGCAATATGGAAGGTGCTATGGCGTCGGTAGGCTCCTACACTACCTACACCAAGCAAAGCTGAGGCTGTTAACCAGTTAATTGCAGGGCAATCTCTGATTCCAAGACACAGTGATGATAACGCTTCTTTTGTGTCTTGAGCCAAATATCGGTGATAACGTCTTCGAGTGAAACTGCTTCAAGATGATCTACATAAGAAGGGCCTGGGGGCTCGTGATTTCTCAACTATTTTAGCCGTTTCTTAAGGATTATAATAACCAAAACTTAAAAATTATTTCTAAGTACCCCTAAGTTAGTTGTAAGAAGCCCCAACATGTTGGTAATTCAGTACCTAGACCCCATATTACGCAGGGTCGTCCTTCTGGTATTCAGGGAAACTTGGAGCGGAGGCCTAATTGGTTTAGCTGTGTTCCTTGCTGAAGCCTGCTTGTGGCGCAAGCATGGAATGGTACTATTATTCGACCCAAAACCCTGTTCTCATTCTGAAGGCCCGCTACAGTACACATAGCCAAGACTGGATTGTTGATGTGCTCTGAACCCACAGCCCCTGCTAGGGCCGGAAGCACACAAGAACATGCATGTACGCCTCCGACAAATTCATAAACTCCTGGTCTTCCAGGCCCTTAATGTGTGGATGCCTACGATGGTTCCTTGCAGGGTAGGAGGTCAATTAATCAGGGCCGACGTTGCCACTGAAGGACCTGACAAAACAAACTCCAACGTGTGCGCTCATACTTGACGTCACGGCCCAACAGCATGCATCGAACATTAGTAATGATATCCCCTTGTAGTCGCGAGAAAAAATAACATTACAAGCCCCCCAAGGCCCTATTCTAAGGATTGGGGCTTGCTTGTGTATTGGGTCTTCCCGATTTTAATAGACAGTAGCTCACACAACCTACTTGGAAGGGCAGGGGACTTAGTAAGTAGGTTATAAGTAGGGTTATAATTGGGGTAACTCCATTTAGGGTACTTACAACTCTACTTATAACCTACTTACTAAGTCCCTAAACCCTAAACCCCATAGATCCCTTTAATTCAGGAACCCTATAGATCCCTTTAAACTTTAAGGAGCCCTTTAAGAGCCCTTACTAAGTCCCCTGCCCTTCCAAGTAGACAAGCGCGGAAGCAGAACGATGCTACATACGCCTATCGGAGTTGAGGTTCAGGGATTAGGTACTGCCCCCCATACAGTAAGAGTCTATAATAGGGCTACTGTTAAGGTCCTAATATTATCTATATTATGAGTATTATTTAACAATTACTGAGTGGGGCCCCTGAATCGCAAAATGGACCCTTGGGTCCGCGGGGGTTTAGTGCCGTGAGCCTGCGGCTCGGGATTTATCAAAGACCTCTAAACTTCGCCGCGACACCAACAAGAAGTCGTTTACTTCTTGCGTGAACAACACAGCGAACACCTGAGCCAGGAAGAAGAGTTGTAGAACGTGAGCACGCGCCGGCGTAGTTGGTAGGAGGGGTACCTACTACTACTACTACCACCACCACCACCACCACTACTACTACTGCTACTAATATCACGACTACGAAGAGAGCACGATAATTGTACACGGTACTTACGATGACCAGCTCGCACTGGTCACGGTTCAAGCGGCCTAGTGACTAGTACCATGGGTGGTGGCATCGCTTAGTTGCTCAGTTCATAAGTCAAAACATTTAGACTTTCAGTTCTATGAGGAGTATCTCGAAAACTGTCCAGTGCACACACCTAGCTACTAAGACCAACTTGCTGTTTCCTACCTTGGATGTGCAGTGCCTCGACTGTGACGTTGAACTGCACCTCAAGCTGAAATCGAAAGGAAGATGCTATGCCATGCTATGCTGAGTCTTTTCGGGGCAGTGATTTCTTTTTGTTCAGGCATCGCCGTGAAACAAAGTCTGCACCGATCAGTGGGTTTTTTCACGAAATACATGACGATGAAGCCGGTGATGCCGGTCATAATGCCTACAATCACGAGCAGGAAGATGACTGTGATGATGATGATGATGATGATGATGATGATGAGGACGGTGACTTGGAGCGGAGTAGAACGTTTTGGTGACACGAACTCACCGGACCTATGTACTTCCTCCGTTGTAGAACTTCGTTCCATCCTGAGCTACTCCAGCAACTGGCCAAGCCACGCAGCAACAAACCGAACAGGGGCTACTAGTGGAAGCTATCACCCATTGTCAAGACCTCAATGTAAAGGTGCCATGGGGTAGCTAGGAATGTTGGAGATGTTAAAGAACCCTTAACCCTGAAACAGCAGACAGGATGATGGCAACAGCCCAGGGCAGGTGCTGTCAGGTTCTCAGGCATGGCCTCAAACCCTAAACCCTAAACCCTAAACCCTAAACCCTAAACCCTAAACCGTAGCTGAAGAAAGAGCCGAGCGAGAAACACCAAATCCAATATAGGTGCCTTAATAGGTAGAAAAGGGTTTTGGGGCCCATTATACTGGAAGTACAATAAGGAACCCCCCAAATAGTATGGGTAATTAACTATTAAGGCCCCTCAATTGCAGGCCTTAACAATGGGAGTAGGGCTTCGGGGCCTTCCCAAACATGCAGGCTGCATAGAGAATCCCTTAAAGGAACCCTTACAGTAACCCTTGGATCCCGAAACGGAACCCGTAAAGCATGGCTTTAAAAACCCTTAAAGGATGCCTTAAAGAAACCCTTAAATCCCTTAAAGAAACCCTGAAAGGATCCCTCAAAGAAGCCCTTAAAGGATCCCATAACCAAACACTAAACCCTCAACCCGAAACCTCAAAACCGTCCTAAACCCCTAACCCCCAACCTCCAATCCTCCAAACCCCTAAACCCCTTCAACACCCGAAACCCCTGACAGGCCGCATAAACAATAAGAGCGAGAAGGACCATCGCCCACAGCAGTGCTTTCAGGGTGGAGATGATCGATGTCACCTACGGCGGGGGCGCAGGAGCTCGCCGAATCCGGAACACCGAGCCCCTGCATGTTTATGATCACACCTATAATGAACTTAGAGCCCTAAAAAAAAGGATAATTTTAGCTGGTTCTTAGGGATTATAATAACCAAAAATTTTAAACTAGTTCTAAGTACCCCTGAGACACATGGAGTGCAGGCTTTAGGGTTTACTATACTACTATACCGTCTCCTTAGAGCCATAATAATAATGGTATTCTTGCTGTTCTCACAAAAAAGTAAATCCTAAGGAGACAATCGTTTAGGGGCCTTCCGTCCTGGACTGTTTAGGGTTGAGGGCTTCACGAATTTAGGGTTTAGGGTTTAGGGTTTAGGGTTTTTAGACGTTGAATGTTTAGGGCTTAGACTTCAGCGCTTACTGGGGTTTTAAGTAACCAGGGAGAAACAGTATTAAGCGTGTATTTCTGATGGTGCCTCTAAGAAAAACTATTAAAGTATGGTACTCCAAAGCCAAGTTTATTAGGGTTCCTTGTATGAATCCTGCCGACTATTTGGGGGTTATAGGTCCAGGGTTTCTTAATCGGGTCTCTAAGCTCAGCTTGGGGAATCAAAACCCCAGCACGCCAAGGGACGAGCATCCGAAGAGCCATGACGAAACCTTCGCGTCAAGCGGCGGATCAGACCCAAGGTTGGCCGTTCGGCTGTTTACTTTAAGCCCTAAACCCTTAAACCCTAAACCCTTAAACCCTAAACCCTCAATCCCAAACCAAAAACCCTAACCCCCAAACCCATAAACCTTTAAAGGTGTCCGGTATGGGCTCTAGACTCTTAAGCTTCTAGCAGGGTTCCATGAGGGTTCAATATGGGTTCACTTGAGGGTTCTGTAAAGGTTGTATTGGGTTTAGGGTTTAGGGTTTAGGGTTTATTAAAGTTTAGGTTGACGTCCCCAGTTTGGGCTGACGGCTCTTAATCGGAGTCTTGTCGGAGGGCTCTGCAAGGAAACTCTGAGGGGCTACAGGGAAGTTAGGTGGTGAAACAGGCGAGAACGGGGGTTTGCAGTAACCAGGTCCCCCAAACAGCATTAAAGTATGATACTTCAGAACCCTTAACCCTAAACCGGACCCTAAACCTAAACCCTACACCCGTAACCCTAGACCCTAAACCCTTAACCCTAGACGCCTAAACCCTAAGCCCTAAACCCTTAACTTAACCCTAGAGGCCTAAACCCTAAGCCCTAAACCCTTAACCCTAGACCCCTAAACCCTAAACCCTTTACCCTAGACAGCTAAACTTCTAAACCTAGACAGCTAAACCCTAAAACCCATCTAAAACTTCCGTGCTTTGGGCTCTCGGGCTTCGCCGGTAGAGTGCGTGGGCTTCTGGCTTCAGAGGCTTCCCAGACATTCCAAAGTCCTTTGTGAAACCCCCTACTTAGGAATTACCGTTTAAATCATAGTAGGGATCCCTATCATGACTTAACGGTCTATTACCAAAAATCGGAATTAAATCATCTTCGGGATACTACAATTACTACAAGCTAAGGTATATTCCTTAATTATAAGGGATATTGGAGGGTCTGGGTTCAGGAGGTGGTAGAAACACCACCAGGGTTGCAAGGGTTTCCCTGTAGGGCTTCGGGATTTTGGAGATTCTACAGCACTGTAGGGTTTAGGGCCCTAGGGTTTCACTTAGCGCCTTGGGGGTTGGGGGGTTCTAGAGCTTGGGGCTGTTGGGTCAAGGGCTTTGCGGGCAGAGGGTTTCAAAACCCTCAAACCCTAAACCCTCAAACCCTAAAGCCAGAAATCCCTAAACCCTAAACCCTAAAACCCTAAACCCTCAAACCCTAAAGCCAGAAATCCCTAAACCCTAAACCCTAAAACCCTAAACCCTCAAACCCTAAAGCCAGAAATCCCTAAACCCTAAACCCTAAAACCCTAAACCCTCAAACCCTAAAGCCAGAAATCCCTAAACCCTAAACCCTAAAACCCTAAACCCTCAAACCCTAAAGCCAGAAATCCCTAAACCCTAAACCCTAAAACCCTAAACCCTCAAACCCTAAAGCCAGAAATCCCTAAACCCTAAACCCTAAAACCCTAAACCCTCAAACCCTAAAGCCCGAAATCCCTAAACCCTAAACCCTAAACCCTAAACCCCAAAAAGCCCTAAAGAAACCCTAAAAACCCCTGGAACCCAAAAAAACCTGGAACCTCGGGGGGCTCTACCGGGCCTAGTGGTGTTTAGGGGCTCCAGGGTTTCGGAGTTCCGCTTTGCAAGAGGTGTTATCTTGGCGGACTTCTGAACCCCTCCTAAAAGTTAAACTTTTAGCCTCCTTATTATGGTTCATATAGAAACTCAAAAAGTTAAAGTCTAAAGAGTCAACCAGAAGAACGCCAAGTTATTATCATGATTTCCGCTTGTACATTGGAACTGCTTGTGCGTTCCATGTCAACCTGCTATAACCTGGACTGAAACGGCCGCATCGAGCTATGATGTTACAACCATAACCCCACGAATACCCAAAGCCTAAGACTCTTAAACCCGTAGTCCTCCAACCCGAACGGAGCTGAATCACCAGCAAGGCGCGGAAGATGCGGACGAATTGAGCCGTCTTCAGCAGTCGTGTCAGCCGGATAATTCTGAAGGACTTCATGTTGGAGATGCCAGGTATAGCCTCCAGATCACCTTTCAGGGCTTTAGGAGCCTTAGTATTTAGAATAGGGTTCCTTTCAACGGCTCTTACAAAGACTTTACGGGTTACTAAAAGGGATCTATAAAGGTACCATATGATAGGGGCCTTAATACTTAAAATAGGGTTTGGGGGCCCATTATACTATAAGTATAATAAGGAACCCCCCAAAATAGTTTTAAGGCGCGTCTGGGGTTTCGAGTCTAGGGTCGAGGGGGGGATGAGGCTTAGAGTTTTTGGGCTTAGGGAGGGTTTAGGGTTTAGGGTTCAGGGCTTCTGCGTTTGATACAAGCTGCTGGGCATGGAAGGATCCTAAACAGCGAAAGTAGTACCTACAAACCCCAGAAAACGGCAACAGCACCACCAACAATCATAATAAGCCTCATGATGATAACTGACAATATGCCAAATCCCAAAACACTACACTCTAAACTCTAAAAACCCCAAAGAACACCAATTAACTGAGAATAAGGACCGGGCCGTTCTTGAAGTTAATCCCCCAAACCCTCGAAACCGAAAGCAGCCCACAACCCCAAAAACTCTAAAGCCATAGCAACAAAAGGCCCAAAAGTCCTACCCCTTCCTGAGGGTTTAGGGTTAGATCATAAACCCGAAACCCCTAAACCTCTAAACCCCTAAACCCCTGAACCCTCAACTTGCTGGCCCGATCCTTGGGATTGATAGAAAAACTGGATCACATCCAGCGCCACCTCCCAGAGTGAGCTCATGACGATGAACCTTGAACTTCCGGTTCCCTTTTTTCTAGGGCGTTCATAGGGTTTTCATAGGGTGTTAAAAAGGGTTTGTGTTTGGCTTTGTAGGTTTTATAGCGATTTCTCAGATTTTCGATGGTCTTATAGGGGCTCGGGGGTTTTCTGCGGTGCTTAGGGGGTGTCATGTCGTGCGCCATCGGGGCTAAAAATTGCTATGGGGCTATCGGGCCTGCTGGTGGGTCGTGGCTTAGAGTGGACGGTGCGGGGCTTAGGAGTAAGACGGTTTAGGGTTTAGGGCTTAGGGTTTAGGGTTTAGGGTCAGTAAGGGTTAGGAGTTCGGAGTGGGGATTAATGACCACAGGGGCAGCCTGGGTAACGAGGCTGACACTTGCAGATTCAATCCTGAGCCTGGCGGCTCAGAAGCTCTGAACACGCTGACGAACTCAAACCCTCAACCTGAAACCCTAAATCTAGGGGCCCAAAGCACATAAGCAAAAATATAGGATAGGGATGTCCCATACAAACCCCTGTAAAAGGAAGCCCAACAAGGTAGGGATAGCAACAATGGCAACAGCGGCGCCCGCAACCCCTTGCTTGAACCTCACCAAAACCTAGATCCCAAGGAGCAAGTCCAGCCAGCCCCACATCCAGTCCTTGGTTTCGGTCAACAGATTCGTTCCGGAAGGCTGGGAGGGGGCTTGTCCAGTATCCTGCAGAACTACAGGTTAACCTTCGGAGTATATCGGGATTGTAAAGGGGTTATAGTACCCAAAAAGGTTAAAGGTTACCTACTCTACGACTAGGCTACACCTCAAAATCCACCAGCCAAACACCCCAGTCAGTTGCCGGGCCCGGTTTGGACCTTGAGAGACTTCACTGAACCCGCAAACCTCAGGGGAGTTTAAAACTGAACTTAGAACCCTAGCAAAAATTATAATTTTAGCTGTTTCTCAGGGATTAAAATAACCAAAAATAAAAAAAACTATTTCTAAGTACCCCTAAGTTTAGGGCGTTAATCGGACTCCCTCGGAATGGCTGCTTTGCAGGTTGGAGCTGTTGGGCTCAGGGTTGGGACCCTCAAGCCACGATACGGACACAATACAGGGACTTCGATATTTGGGATGTGGCAGATGCCGAGATTTTGAGAGGACTAGCAGACTAGTAGTTCTCGGGCTTGATTAAGAACTGCAGCAACTCGAATAAACCCGACAGCCCCATTCCAACTACAAACGCCGCTCACAAACTAAAACACCGTAAAAACTTTTCAGAAACCTTTAAATCCTTTAAACTTGTTCCAATTGTTACAAAACCATATCTCTCTTGAGATTCCTAAATGTTTCCTAAAGGGCTCATCAGCTTCGCAACGTGGGTCAGGAAGGGCCGAAACAATTAGAACAACTTCCTGTAAAGGGTTCCGAAGCTAAGAATTTCAACAGCTATATGGTGCCTTAACGGCTCGAACAATGGTTCTGGACTGTCAGACCCTCAAGTGTTTTTAAACTATTTCGACCCTAAACCAAAAACCCTAAACCCTAAACCCTATTCCGACTTCTACAATACAACGTGCAACCTCAAACTGGAGATCCAAACCCAAAAAGCCCTGAACCCAAACCAACTTGACAAAACCCCTTAAGCTAACAAACCGAACCCCAAAACCCCGAAGCCATAATCCTCAAATAAAAAGCACCAGCCTAAGCCGCATCGTTGCAGAAAAATCTGCAGCCGCCCTCCCACAGCCGAAGTCCCAGCTCAGCAGTGAAGAGCCCAGTATACACATACCTGGAGTTGATGGGGTTTAGGGTTTAGGGGTTTAGGTTTTAAGGATTGGTGTTCAGGGGTTTAGGGTTTAGGGGTTTGGGACTTAGCCTCTGGGGTTTTTGTTGGGGGCCCAGAGACTCCAACATCCCTTGATTAGGGAATAGTCCTTAAATCATATTAGAGCTCCTACTCTATTTTAAGCTATATTCCTTACTTAAGGGATGGTGGAGTCTCTGGGTAAACCTAAATCGACAAGCACATACGTATATACTAGGTGTCGATTTCAACAGGTCCCAGAATTACATAGAAGTAGTGCTCTATATACTAAACAACAAGGGAAACTGAATATAGTTACGAGCCAGGCCCCCCGAGACTCAAGACTCAACCCAAATTCAAACCCCTACACCCAAACCGCAATGTGCCAGGGCACCCAATAATTTGCATCTCCGATGAGCGTTCCTCCTCGCTGTCGGCACCCACGGCAAACTGAACATCAAGCCCAATAAAGACCTCGGGTAAGCTTCATATCGAGACCTTCGCAATTAGCAAAGGCTTTGGGGTATGCTATAATTATTTTCATTGGATTGAGGAGCCCAGCGACTAGTATCCGTAAGTACTTAGGCTTCTATAGTATGGCTCGCTATCTGTGCGGCTTTTGTGTGTAGGACTTCGGCCCTTAGGGCTTAGAGCCGGGGCATAGGGGCTACAAGTTTCTGCAAGGGTTCAGGGCTTCAGGGTTTAGGGTCTAGGTTTTGCAGGTTCAGGCAGGCCAATGTGAAGGATCCCAAGCAAGCTTAATGCCGCTTAACCGCTAATCCAGGCATATACATTACATGATAAGGTGTCAAGTGAGAAACTAAAAAATACTACAAAGGCCTGAATAACTTCGAAAGTTGTAAGGGTTTAAGGATTCTAACTTAAAGGCAGATTCCCTCACTTAGTTGCTGAGTTCATAAGCCCCCAAAAGTGCACACTTTCAGTTTTATAGTGCGAAGTACTATCCCCAAAAAGTGTAAAGTGTATCCTTAAGGGGTACTGCGCTCTCCAAGTTGAGGATCCCACCAGTTGGACCAGGCGACCCTTACAAGGATCCCTGAAAAGGATCCCTTAAAGGAACCTAAAGGCACATTTACAGGAACCCTTAAAAGGATCCCTTAAAGGAACCCCCGAGGCAGCAGCTCGAACAACGGAATTCTAGAAGTTACAGTGTGGGGTCTCGCGGCTCAGGTTTAGTTCAACCCTAAATCCTTAACCCTCAACCCCCAAACCCTCAATCCCCCAACCCAAAACCCTAATTATCCCAGAGACTCCAATATTGTAGTAGGATCCTTAATATGATTTAAGGAGTATTTCTTAATTAAGGGATATTGGAGTCTCTGGGAAAACGCATGAACCCAAACGATCGCCAAAGCTCAGCGTTCGTGATGACCACCGCGGCAAAGAAGGCCTCAAAAGCCTGGTGCCTGAGACGGGTTTAAACTCATAGGGTTAAGGCTTTAAAGGGAACTCCAGAAAGTTTCAATATGGATTAATGGTAGGATCCCCTATAACTTACCATAAAGGGCTTACGATAATGATATTCCAACTTTCTGGCTTCTACTATAGGGTTGAGGCTTTAAGGGTTTAAGGGTTTAGGGCTTAAGGGTGCAAGGTTTAGGTTTTAGGGTTTAAGGTTTACGATTGGCGCTAATTGGGGTTATGGTACTTATTAAAGGTCTCTAAAATAACCAGTTACTAAGTCCCCGGACCCTCCAAGTACTAAGTCCCGAGCATGCTCCTTAAAATCGAAGCTCTAACTCTCAAACCTAACACCAAAGATCCTGCATCTTTAGGCCAAGGCACACAACAACAACTCTCCCTAAACCCTGAACCCTAAACCCCTAATAACCCCTGAACCCCTAAACCCTAAACCCCTAAGCCCCAAACCCTAAACCCCAAAACCCCAAAACCCTACTTGGAGGATCATGGGACTTAGTAAGTAAGGTTATAAGCACCTTAATTGGGCTTATAAGTAGTTATAAGTATAGTTACCCTAATTATAACCCTAGTTACTAAGTCCCATGATCCTTTAAGCAAAAGGGTTTAGGGCTTCGGGTCTCGGCCTGACCAGCTTCTTCACGCAGCCGTCTGTGTCGACCTGGCCGGCTTTGTCCGTCCTGCAGAACAGGGCTTAGGGCTCAGGGTTTAGGGTTGAGGGTCCAGGGTTTAGGGGCTTAGGGTTTAGGGTTGAGGGTTTTGGGTTGAGGGGTTTAGGGTTTAAAGTTTAGGGTTTATGGGTTTCGGGTTTAGGGCTTAAGGCTTAGGGTTTGGGGTTGAGGGTTGAGGGTTTAGGGTTGAGGGTTGAGGGCAAGTTGAGGGTATACCAACCCAAGTTGTTCCGGCCGCAGAACACCCCCGACAGGAAAAGATGTTTGGAGCCAACCCCGAAGATTTTCCCCCATAGTCAAGCAATACCCATAAAGTCTCGAGGAGTCCTTCAAAAAACTTGGGGTATATCCCTTGTTGAATGCGTTTTGTAGGCTCTAGGTCAAGTCAAGGGGACCCCCCTTTCCACGGCTTGTCTGACTTGCATGGCGAGAGTCGCACTGCACCTTGACATGAAGCTAAACTGAAGCTTAAGAACTCGCTGCTGCACCCTCCACCGAGCTGGGAAATCCAGGAGAAATCTTTCTAGTCCAACACGATGCAAACCCAAAGTGATGTTGGCTTCTTCGCGTAACCATGGTAGCACACAAGTGATAAAGACAAAGTCGCTTGATGGAGTGAATCAAAACCAATCAAAATGGCGACGATGGTCAGATTTGACGGTGACAGAATCGACGTCAAGACGCCAACCCTCGTCGCTGTCCAAAACATCGGGAGGACAGGCCAGGTTAGCATGTCCTCGGACAGCTTTAGCTACATATCACACCTACCCCTGTCAGCGCAGGCCAAAAGGGCTCAAGAATTGTCCCATTTAGGGTATAGGGTAGCAGATCCCGCCGAAAAGCGGCAAATCTGAGAAGAGTACACACACACACACACAAACACTTACGTACACACACCAGACAAAAATTCGTAGGAAAACCTGCACAGGCCGACTCACCCGAAGCCCGACCTGCATTTACATGCCCAGAACGCCACGACCCCGCATGAAGCTGATTCCGAAACCCTCTGTAACCAGTGTAAGGTTTAGGGCTGGCAGCTGCAGAGAATTGGGCTCTCTGGAAGGCTTATGGTTTAGAGTTGAGGGTTCGCAGTTCACTTTTGAGTTTTTAAGGTTTAGGGTTTAGAGTAAAATGTGCAGGGTTTAGAGTGAAATGTGCAAAGTTTACGGCTTTGTTATTCTGAGCTCCTCTTGTTGAACTTGTTCCGGGAGTACTGGCCGTGGGTGGTGAGCGCCTCATCCTTGTGCGCCAGGTCCTCCACGGTGTAACTCGTCCTGAGCATGTGGCCACAACCTAAAGTCAAAAAATGGTCTTATGTATTAAGTTCTACATCCCAAGTCTTAGGGTAAGCTCTAATTATACAAAGCCTTTCGAAGAGGCGCATCAATCCTTCGGGACCCTAGAGTGAATCAAACTCTACCACCAGCCCAGAAAAACCTTAAACCCTAACACTGGCCCCTATACTTAGTTGCTGAGTTCATAAGCCCCAAAAAGTGTACACTTTCAGGTTTATAGTGGGTAGTACAATCGCAAAAAGTGTAAAATGCATCCACTCAGCTACTAAGAAATACCTTAAACCCTAACACTGGCCCCTATATTCCAAAATCACTGGCCGCGCTCATCCCTCGAGCCTGAACTCCCGACCCTTCGGCCTACACACCGAAGACAAACTCCCAACTCGGTGTCGATTTCAACAGCCCCCACCCCAAATTTTCTATATTTGGAGCGCTCTCTCTATATATATATATATATAAATATAAATATAAATATATATATATATATAGATATATAGATATATAGATATATAGATATATATATATATATTATACATATTAAACAATAAGAGAAATTCAAAGGATATCGCCAACCATCAACCCGTAATCCTGCAGGTCCGAGGAAAAGCAAGGGTTTTGGGTTTAGGGATCCGAGTGATAAGGAGCCTGCTAGCTAGTAGTAGCAGTGGTAGCAGTAGTAGTAGTGGTAGCAGCAGCAGCAGGAGTAGTAGTAGTAGTCGTCGTCGTCGTCGTAGTAGTAGTAGTAGTAGTAGTGGTGGTAGTGGTAGTGGTAGTAGTAGTAGTAGTAGTAGTAGTAGTAGTAGTAGTAGTAGTAGTAGTCGTTGTGGTAGTAGTAGTAGTAGTAGTAGTAGTAGTAGTAGTAGTAGTAGTAGTAGTAGTAGTAGTAGTAGTAGTAGTAGTAATAGTAGTAGTAGTAATAGTAGTAGTAGTAGTAGTAGTAGTAGTAGTAGTAGTAGTAGTAGTAGTAGTAGTAGTAGTAGTAGTAGTAGTAGTAGTAGTAGTAGTATGTATATATATTATAGTCACTACTATTATTGTTATTAGCAGCAGTTGAACTACACCTAGGGATCTGTATTCGAGTCTCTTTCTTTCTGCAAACCTCAGATCGGAGACCCAAGTCTGGGTGGCTCGAAATCGGGAAATCCCACAGTCAAGCGCCGAAACACCCGAAACCCTAAACCCTTAAAGGAATCCCAAAACCGTTAAGGAACCCTAGAAACCCTTAAAGGAACCCCAAAGCCTAAGCCCGAAACCCTTCACCCTAAACCTTAAACCCTGGATCTTGAATGCCTCCCTGCGTCTCTGAAGCCCTCAGTCCCACGTACTCCGCGAACCCTCTAGGACCCTTCACGTTGGGGCCTTCATACGCAATTAGAACAGGGTTTTCAGGGGGGGAATAGGGTTTTGGGGTAGTTTGTACGATTATCATAAGGTTAAGGAGCCTCCAAAACAGTATTGGTAACTATTTAAGCTCCTATATATATATATATATAAATAAATAAGCCCTTGCAAGGCGAAGGTCAGAAGCGATCCCTTGGACTTGGACTGCTTCGGGGACGGCAGGGACGGTGGACCATCCTCTCTCCCGCTCCAAGGATGTTGTACTAGAGGACCCAGAGACTCCGATATCCCTTAATTAAGGAATATTCCTTAAATCATATTAAGGATCCTACTATACGTTAAGGTCTATATCCCTGAATCCCTGAATTAAGCAATATTCCTTAAATCATATGAAGGATCCTACTATAGTTTAAGGTATATTCCTTAATTAAATGATATTGGAGTCTCTGAGGATCTCTTTGGGGGTTAGGGTAATTATGCGGCTGAGGGTTATAGGCTTTCAAAACCCTAAGCCCTAAACCCAAAACCGTAGCTACTGTTCCGACTTGCGCCGCGGGTCTAGGGTTTAGGAGCGTTTCGGGTTTCCGCGCTTTGGGGTTTAGGGTTGCTGTTCTTCCGCTGTCTCCCGAGTCTTGTTGTTATCGAGAAAGGGGGTATAGGCCCGGCTTCGCCCAACTTTGCCGTCGACGCCCCGAAACCTCTGAATCGCAGAAGATCAAGGTTTCGGGGATTTAGGAGTTTCCGAAAATGAGGGGTACCTTATTTGGGGGTCCTTATAATAAGGATCCTACTATTTAAGGTCGGTCCATACTAGGGTCCCTGTTTTCGGAAACCCCCATTTAGGGATTAGGCAGATTAAGGTTTTTACGGGTTTAGGAATATTTGCTGCGCGCTAGGAACACTCAAAAGTTCGCGCCATCTCCGTCTCAAAACCTTTACATCCCCAAAGGGTCCATATGTACTACAATCATGGATGTAAGCCCAAGAAACCATTCTTATCATGCCTTTGGGAGGATCTATAACATAATGGCAGTATACCTACTAGGATGCCCAGTAGCCTAGGAATAAAAAGGGCTCCCTTTCTAGTATTGGGTAACTTTATAAGGAACCCAGGACTACAAAAAGGCAACCGGTTGATGATATAAATCCTGCATTACCTTAAGGACTCTAAACAATGGGAATTATGGTATAACCCTTATTATGGGTAATGCAGGATTTACATCATCAACCGTACTGGGCATCCTAGCCTAAACCCTAAACATGCATCAGGAGAGGTGGGGTTCCTGGCTGAGGTGCTCTTCATGTCGAGGATGATGGAGGTTGCAGGACAGGGCTTGTGGGATGTTGGTTTAGGGACTGCAGTTTAGGGTTTAGGGAACAGGGTTTGGGGTGAGAAAATGTGTACTTAAACAATCACGGGACGCAGCAACTAGTGGTATTATTGGGGTAACTATACGTGCAATTGCTTTATGCGCAACTGAGATACCTATAACCGTACATTACTAGGTCCCATGATCCTCCAAGTATTCTGCATGACTTAGTTGCTGAGTTCATACGCCCCCCAAAAGTGTACACTTTTGTTTTATGGTGGGTAGTGTTATCCCAACATGTGTAAAGTGTATCCACTCAGCTACTAAGATGATGAGGCTGAATCAGAAGTATAGCTCTACAAGCTTCGGATCGTGCTTCTGGGTGGGACTATACGGGAGCTTCCGACAATTAGGGGTACCTTATTCTGGGGCGACACCAAGCTCAGGACGCTTCATAATCTGTCAGAGTTCGTGTCTGTTGAGAGGCTTGGTTGAAGCGTCCGCGTCAAAATAGAGAAGCGGGAAAGGCTGCTGATGCGTTGCCGCCTGAACAATGGCTTGCATAGAAATGAGCTCACCCAGCATCGTGTAGAGCCCCTGCTGGGGAGGCGAATGAAAGGCTGTGGCTGAGGAGGCTGCCTGCATGGGCAAGAACTCCTCATCGGCTCCAATAGGCTGTTCAGTGACCGCTGTCGGCTCCGTGGCAGCAGCGGCGGCTGAGGGCTCAGAGGGTCCGTATAATAAGGATCCTATTATTTAGGGTACTACATTCGGGTCCCCTATTATCGGGATACTAGTACTGGTTTACGGTTTAGGGTTAGGGTTTAGGACTCAGACCTTTAACCCAAGGTCTCAAGCGAGTACACTCCTGAATTACGTTTCTACGAGGAAATCCTTGAGGCACCTGCTTCTCGAGATTCAAAGGCGGAATGTACCCAGAGAATTCAATGTCCCTTGATTAAGGAATAGACCTTAAATTCCAAAAAAGATCCTTAATATGATTTAAGGAGTATTAAGGGATATTGGAGTCCATGGGTAGAAGCTTTTCGACGTGAGTTCCTGACTGCATCAACCGCTGAGGAGACAAACCCATCTTAAGAGTTCCTTCATGCAAGCTGCAAGTCTTTGAGTGAACCCTCACTAGAAACCTTAGGGTTTAGGGTTTAAAGTTTAGGGTACACCCCAACTCTAAACCCCTAAACCAAGCCTAACCCCATACTGAACCCTAAGCCTACACGCCGAGACCCTAAGCCCGAAGCCCTAAGCTCCGAATTGAACCTTCAGTGTCCAGGCTTAGCCTGATCAGGGTATAAGATGCGGGGCTTCACCCTAAACCCTAAACCCTAAAAATGTAGCTTCTGGTTCGGGCTTAGGATTTAGGGATTAAGGTTCAGGGATTCAGGGTTTACCTATTAATCGTCTCCAATGTAGTTCTTTTTCTGGTTTAACCGTTTGTATATTTGGGATTTTCAAAGGTAACCCAAAAATTAACTACAATGGAGACCATAGGTAGGGTTCAGAGCTTGGGAACACAGCGGCTAGAGAGTCGGTGCGCGCCTTGAACCCGGAAGGGGTCGCACTGTTGATCGCGGAGAGGCTGGCACTTGCTGAAAAGCCGCCTGCAGATAACCAATGGTCTAGGGTTGAGGCTTGAGTGTTTAGGGGTTCAGGGTTTAGGGTCTGTAAAAGTGCTAGCAACGTTTCCGTTCGCATTGCTATAACCGTGGGCGGTACCAGCGTCGCCAATTCTACAGAAAACAATCGAAACATCGAAACCACGAGCACAAACCTAGTCGTCAACACAGCCATCAAGGCGATAATTACACTAATTTTAAACTATTGCGCTTGAACTCACGACCAGTCTTCATCAACATAGTCCAAGTGGTCCTGGTAGTGGTAACAGTTCAATACTCTAAGCCCTTCTCAAGCAACTGCCTGCACTCTCGGCTGCCGCGCCGCTCAGCAAGCGGTGGAGCAGGTTATCCTGGCTTAGTGCTTCGGGGCACTACACCCTGCGAGCCCGATACCTTAGAAGGGGCGCCCACCCTGTAATAGTGACTATAAGGATTATGTTAGAGCCCTATTATGTTCCTATTATACCACTATTACAGGGTGGGGGCCCCTTCTAACCGATACCCCTTATTAGGAAATATGCAGCTGACTGTAAGCCTCTCAAACATACTGTAGTTTCAGGTACATTGCCTACGTGTTTGAGGTGTAGTAGTGCCCTTACTTCAAGGGGTGTTGAGTTCTCTGACCGTTATGCTGTATGCTGAACCCCATGTCTTAAGCCCCTGAGCGTGATAGCCTGATCCCTCACCCATCCCTTGATTAAGGAATGTACCTACTTAAATTGTAGTAGGATCCCAAATATGATTTAAGGAATATCCCATAATCAAGGGATGTTGGAGTCTCTGGGCAATCTCTAAACCAGCAAGCACCAAGATGGGAGCTTGGATTAGTCAACGGTTGAAACCATGGGCCCCTAGTATGGGCCCTTAACCCTGAGATCCCTAAATACCTACTATATACCCTATATAGACTCTTAAGGGTCCCTAGAACTCCCTCAAAAAGGTTAAGGGATAGAATTAGGGGACCCTCTCGGATATAGACCCTCTCAATACGGCCCTTTCTGAGAGAGCAAGAAGTAGGGTCAAGAAGGGTCCCCTTTAGGGAGTCTCCCTAATACTGCCTAGGGCCTAGGACGCTACACCATAACGCAGAAGCCCGAATAACTAGAAAGATGTTTGCTTACAAGAGCTTTATAAGAATAACACCCTAAGTGTTATTGTCAAGGGCCCCACATAAACCAAAGATGGTTTGGCCATGGGGCTGCCACATCACAGCCGAAACCACCGGTGAATTAAGTGTGAAAAAGTATTACATGTCTGTACGTACAGAAAGAAGAGACTACACGGGAACACTACCACTACTTGGAGGGTCGGGGGACTTAGTAACTGGTCATTTTAGGGACTTATATAAGTACCGTAGCCCCATTTAGGGTACCTTTTAGGGTACTTATAAGTCTACTTACTACCTACTTACTAAGTCCCCCAACCCTCCAAGTAGTTTCAGGCCGCAGTAGATACCCTGAGCCCTAAAGCAAACCTTAAACCACCCCTGAAATGACAAAAAAAACACTGAAGCCCGAAACTCCAATACCCTGGTTTAGGGTTTAGGGTTTAGGGTTTAGGGTTTAGGGTTTAGGTCATACCCTAAAGCTCTAAACCCCAAAAACTCTTGTGGTTCCTGCAGATCCAAGCGCCGCATCAAAGCTTCGTGTTGTCGCCTGGGACGTGGGTTCGGGGACTTGGGTCTCGAGTTTAGAGTTTAGGTTGAGGGAGCTGGCTTAGGCTTTTGGGTGGAAGATTTAGGATTAAAAACCCTAAAATCTATACCCTGAAGCCATATGCGCTAGGGCTTAGCCGGTCAAGGGTGGAGGTAGCTGCTCCGAGCGTTGTGGCTTGCGGCCCCATGCTTGCAGCTGATGGTTTAGGGACTTGTTGTTGAACCCTACACCCTAAACCCCTAAACTTCGTGCATCTGCCCTGCTCTGAAGCGAGGGCTTAGGGGCTTTTAGGATTTAGGCTTTAGGGTAGGGATGGAGTTCGCGATGTAGGACTCTACGTCCGGTGCAATGCTTGGGGGGCGATCAGAAATATGGTTTAGAAGGGGCCCCCACCCTGTAATAGTGACCATAAGGACTATATAGGATTATATTGGGGCCCTATTATCTTCCTATTATACCACTATTACAGGGTGGGGGCAGCTTCTAAATTATGGTCAGCTCCGTACCCCGATAAGCAAGCTAATGTAGTAGGAACCTGGTTTAAAAGCCCCGGGCCGATAACCCCAAAAGATTCATATAAGGGGCCCTAAGAAAGGCCCCAGGTTTCTTAATCAGGTTCCTACATTAGCTTAGAAGAGCTCCAGACCCACCCCACACGGTTTTGCCAAGCCGACGCAAACCCCAACATTATTTCCCTTCAGGACGGCACCGAAGGTAGGGAACCTTTGCGTGTAATGCAGAACTGCGCTTAAAACAGTGTCCACGACATTGCAATTTTCACTGTTGATGACTCTTCTCGGAGGTTCCCAACCATCAACTGCTTTATCATTACTCTTGGGTGCATCCACCTAACTCCGCCATAAGAACCGGAAGTGACCAAAACGACGGCGAGTAACTTCATCCGCTGATACTCCAAACCGTTGAGGCAGCTACAGACAGGATCAATGCACGATTCGCGACCAATCAACTCTAAATCGGAAAGCATCCCGAAACACGAAAACGTGTGTCTTGAGTGTTTTGAAGGGCCTTATCAGCGCATGCCAATCCTCTTCCTCCTGGTGTCGACAGAGCGAGCTTTCAAGTGCTTGGCATGTGGCATGGCAGAGGTCCCTTGAAGAACCCTAAACCCTAAACCCTAAACCCTAAACCGGGTTCCTCTTTCGGATTCCATTTTGGGGGCCAAGAGTTCCTTTAGGGGTCTTAAGAGATCCTGTAACAGGGAGGCCCAAAGCGCCTGCTTGCTTACTTGCGCTTTCGCCCTTACGCTTCGACAAATTAGGCTACTTAGGGTCGGGTTTAACGCTTGCTTGCTCCCCTACCCTAAGGATCCAAAGGAACCAATAATAATTAGGTACTCGGTTATGGGATAGTCGTTATGTAGGTTAGGATGTTGGAGAGTATATGATTATCAGGTACTTGGACCCTTAGGGCTAAACCCAAAAACATTGCCTAATGGGACTACGGTTTATCAGCCTCCAGGGTGTGGTAACTCCAAGTTAACCTGCCTAAACCGTACCGTTCCCTTTTTCCAGCCCGACATAAGCAAAGACCTACCAGCATCCCCAAACCTCACCCTAACACCCAAAAGTCTAAAAAAAAATAACCTCTGACTTGAACTCAGCTAGCCAAGGCCCTGAACTTCAGAAGCCGTGTCCAAGAACACATGCGAATCCAGCTTTGTATACATTCGGGTGCATGGTTCTGGAATTACGGCCCCTAGATCCAACAAACCCTAAACCTTAAGCCCTAAATCGTAAACCCTAAACCCTAAACCTTAAGCCCTAAATCGTAAACCCTAAACCCTAAGCCCTAAACCTTAAGCCCTGAACCCTAAACCCTAAACCCTTGACCCCGGGCCCTGAAGACGCAAAGATCCTACAACCTGTATCGAACCCTTAGAGGAACCCTGCAAAGAATTTTAATCCTAAGCCCCAGCTCTAAACCCTTAGCTCTGCGACAAAAACTTGAACAATTGAAGTATGGTCTTGGGGTGCATTTTTGTATCGGAAAACTATGCTTAGGAACCGCTGGTTGTGCCCACCCTTATACTCATCCCAAGACCCAGACCTAAACCCTAAAACCTCTACCTCCACCGTGAACCCTACACCCTAAAACCCCTAGAGCCTATACCTCGGCCCTAAACCCTTAACCTTGAACCCTGAACCCGAAACCACCAATTACATCAGCTGCTCAACTCTCAACCACGAACCCTAAACTCCAGAAGCCCTAAACCCTAACCCCAAACCCTAAACCCTAAACACTAAATCCTAAAACCCCTAAACCCTAAACCCTAAACCCTAAACCCTAAAACCCAAACCCCAAACCCCAAACCCTAAACCCTAAACAACCCTAAACGCCGAACCCTAAACTCCCGACCTCTTCGAGGTCTGCGAAGCTTGTCGACGACAGCCTCGGCTTCGAAGCAACTACCCAGAGCCCCCAAAACCACTTAATTAAGGAATATACCTTAAAATCATATTAGGGATCCTATTATAATTTAAGGTATATTCCTTAATTAAGGGGTTTTGGAGGCTCTGGGCATGATATGGGGGGCCTTACTAATTACCAGGGTTCCGTTAAAGGGCTCCTTAAAGGGATACTGTAAGGTTCTATGAGGGATTTAAGGATATACGGGCCTAAATAATTACTTCTTATGATGATTATAGTAATAGTCTTCCCCGCAACCCTATTCGAATTGATAAGGCACCTACATTAAGGACCCTCAGGGGGTCTTAAGGGTTCGTCTGAGGGGGCTTTCAGGGTCCCTTAAAGGGTCTCTAAGGGTTTCTTTAAGGGGTTCGGGCGAGGGCGGTGGCAGCGGGCCTTAATACCCCTAATAAGGACCTGGTAAGAGCCTAACAAGGTTTGCCTAAGGAAGTATAGCCCCCTACGGGTCCCGGATTTGGTTTTGGGTTTAGGGTTCGGGGATTGGTGTAGGGCTTAATTTTTGGTTTAGGGCTTACGGTTTGGAGATTTTTGGCTCGGGCTTCCTACACCATCAAAAAGGCGCGAACAAGCCATGGGACAATGACACAAGCACCTCATCAACACCCAAAAAAGTTCATCAGCTACCTCACAAACCGCATCCTGAAAACCATGATGACCTCAACACTAGACCCCCACCCCAAACCCTCAACACTAAACCCTCAACCGTAGACCCTGAACCGTAGACCCTTAACCCTCAAACCTAAACTAGGATACCCAGTAACCTAAGAATAAAAAGGACTCTGTTTTTGGTGTTGGGTAACTTTATAAGGAACCTAGGACTACAAAAAGGGAATAAGGGTACTGCTGGGCATCCTAGTCATCAGGCCAGCAGCAACTCCAGGGGCCGCTCTGGAGGCAAAGCCAGAGGAATGATCTGGAGCGGAGCTTTGAGGTGGTTTGGGTTTAGGGTTCAGGGTTTTGCGTTTAGGGTATATATGCCTGGACCCCGAAGAGCCCACCCTTTTTAGGGTTCCTTTTTCTGATATCCTTATATAGGTCCTTAAAAAGGTAGGTTATTCCGGGTTAAGGTAGGGTTTAGGGTTTTGCATTTGGGATTTTGGGTATAGGTTTCAGGGTTTAGGACCGGAACTGAACTAGTAGGGTTTAGGGTTTAGGGTCTATAATAAGGATTCTTGAACCGCTTCTGTAAGAGCTCTAGGATAGAGGGGCCTTGAAAGCGGAGCTTTCGGACGCTTTGCATGTACTTTACTACAATTGCACAGGGGGCACACTGTAGGCGATGCCCGTTTAGAGCTTCTGCAGAACGGTTCGTCGTACATAAGGGAAAGCGTACGATGTGCCAGAAGCCTAGCGTAACTTGACGGGGTGTGTAGGTGTCTAGGCTGGGATCCAAGAACTACGTGCGAGTTCGGATTATGGGTTTGGGGCTTAAGGGTTTGGGGTCTTGATTTGGGCATCTAGCGTGTGGGGGTTTTGTTGCTTCTGGTATTGAGCTGTTACTTACCCACATGGGAAGACGAAGAACCCTCAGTGCAGACAGCGAGCGATGCAACTGTGGACAAGCCCAGCATCAACGCTGGAAAACCCGCCGGAAGTGCAAAGGCGATGTTCCAATGGCGATGGCCAGATGATACACTGGTACTTAGTTGCTGAGCTCATAAGCCCCAAAGAGTGTACACTTTCAGTTTTATAGTGGGCAGGTATTATCCCAAAAAGTGTAATTTGTATCCACTCAGCCACCATGTGTAACAGGACGCTGTGTTCAGTGTGATGGTAGCGACAGCTAGAGCAGCCATGATGACCGAAGCACGGATCAGAGAGGAAGAAGAAGCGGACACAGATGGCTGTGGGTCGATTAGAGCCCGCACGATGTTGATGAAGCTGCTGACGATGATGCTGATGATGATGCTGATGGTGATGCGGATGATCTCCTACTCGCAACAACCTCCGCGGCCAGTCCTTCGGCTTGACTCGCTGATTGTCTGCCGCGCCATTCAGGTCATCTACCGGCATGGCTCTTCTGATCTTAGTTCTGCTAAGGCTTGGGGGATTGGAGTTACGGCGCATTGCTGGTCTTGGGCTAGGTAAGGTTCAGGGCTTGCAGGTTACGGCAACCCTCTAAGCTCAGCCCTCCCGCTGAACTCCAAGAAGGGCTGAACCTTGGGCCCTTGCTGGGCTCAGAGACGGAAACTCTTGAGGCCTTGGCACGACCCTTCTTTTATAGGGTTTAGGGTTTGGGGTTAAGGGTTTAGGGTTTAGTAAGTTTAGGGTTTAGGGCCAAGAGGAAAAGGAGCGCAACACAAAACGGCCGTAGTAGAGGGCCACACTGTGCTGATTCCCCGGTTCTTCTAGGGCTCTTCGGGGAAGAAAACCCAATGAACACCGTTGTTCCAACTTTGTGGCTTCCACTTTAAGTTCTGAAAACTGCAAGAGCCCTGTGTTGCAGGTTTCGTTGACATTGTCCAGGCTAAAGGGCTAAAGGGGCGGGGTGCTGCACCAGAAAGCTCTAATGCTTTTACCAGAACGTCGAGCCGGATCGAAATACAGCTTTGTTTGGGGGCCATCAGAATTCGGCGAGACCGTGGCAACAGCACCAACCTAATTTCATGCTAAGGTGACAACAGAGCTAACAGAAGCTGCCTAAAACCCTAAACCCTAAAACCCTAAACCCTAAACCCTAAAACCCTGAAACCCTAAACCATCTCCGAAAGCCCGCAACCTCAAGCCTCAAAGACAAACCCTGCGTTGCAAAGTACTGTTTGGTATGGTCGCATTTCAAGCACAATTTTGTCTATCTATATATATATGCATATGTTCACTGGAATTCAATCAAGGAGCCCCAAAAATGGTGTTGGTAATTACAAATAAAAGCAAAGTGGGTGTTGGTAGGTTAAGGTCATTCCTAAAACCAGAATCTCTTGGAGGTCTCCCTCTGTACGGGGTTTAGGGGTTTCGGGGTTTAGGGCTTTCGGGGTTTAGGGGTTCAGGGCTTTAGGGCTTTAGGGGTTCAGGGTCAAGGGTTCACGAGGATGCATCTCGGGTGGGTTTAGCAGCCGGGACTGTGATTCGGGCGTAATGGGGGTTGAGTTTAAGCCCTGAAACCTTATGCTCCTTAGGGGTTTAGGGTAGGGATTAAGCTTGGGGTCTTGAGTCTTGAGACTCAGGGGATCAGGATTTCGAGTTTAGGGTTTAGGCTTCACGATTGGGGTTAAGTGTTTGGCTCAAAGCCACCACGAACCACGTCGTTTGTAGGGCCGCAAGAATTCTGAACTAGGGCTTAAACTTTACGCTGCACAAAGTCGGTTCTGAGTTCTGGTAGTTCTAGTGAGTGAAGGCACAAACAGATCTCAAAAGTGGCATAAGTCTGGGGATGAGCACGTGCAACGTTTGCAACCAACAACCCCAAAGCTCACGCAGAGGCATGCATTTGTTGTATTGTAACAGCATGTTGAAAACACAACATGTCAGTACGACCCATCTCCACCCCTCCGCCCGGGGAAACCCTGTGCCATGAGTCTGAACTAACGGTGGCTTGGAAATGAGAGAGACTCTTACAAGCTATCCTATGTCAGGCAAGCAAACTACATCCCGGACATTCCCCGAACATCAAAATAGCCCAAAAGCCTTATATAATATGGTCTGTGGGCCCAAAAGCCTTAATATGTGAGGCCTTAGAGCCCTAGGGATTTCTGTTTCGATACCTCGCAAGTGAACTGCGCTTATTGCGCACAAGAGCGGCTTAGCCTGACCGGCTGAGCGGTGAAGAGTGTGGTGCGGGCTTCTAGGGCTAAGCCCAAACGCTAAGCCCTAAACCCTTAAGCAGGCATGTGCATGTGACGATATCCTTACATACGTATTAATCGTTCTTCAGCAGCAGAGATAGGGCCTTGCTCGACCGCAAGAGTTCTTGGGGAAGTTGCATCTTGCCCAAGGTGCTGCTGCCTCTTGCAAGTACACGGACTGTACGTGGTGGGCTAAGCACCCTCCAGCAAACAAGCAGCGTCATGTGATCTTGGTTCAAGACCTCGTCTGTTATGAGCGGAGAACAACCCTGCCCAAAGCCTACAATATAACGGTCGTTCGGAAAAGTTAACAGTATCCACTTATAATCTTCACTGTAACTACATCTCATGCACCCCCAACCTGGTCGAATTATTCTGCCCAGCTCCTCTATTACAAGCTGAGCTCCTGGCCCAGCAAGTGTTAACCTTTCTCATTCCGGCAGGTTTTGATACACGCCACCACCCTACTATACTCTAAACCCTGAGCCCGAAAGTTTTGAAGGTGACCTACTCAGACCCTATGTAGACCTAACACCCTAAACATCAGCTGGCTAAGGGCTTAAGGTTCTAGGGTTCAGGGTTTAGGGTGGAGCCTAGGGTTCCGGAAACAACAACCCTAAAACCTACATTGCCATTCAGGATCGTGACTCTTCACCCTAAACAACCTTTTTCGGAACCTGCAAGCCCTGTCTCATATCCTGAACCCTGTTAGACCCGCTACTTTAGGATGACACGTACTGCTGACAAGAACGCGACGAACAGAAACCCCACCCGACATCCTTGAGACACTAGACACTACCCAGTCTTGTGAACCCACTCATATGACAGCTTAGCCTAAACGCTAGATGTGGAACATTTAGGCACAGGTTCTTTTGATGGGATTGCTAGGAAGGGATCCGCAGGCTTCTGAAACCGCAACACTAGCCCTTGCAAAGACCACACCAAACGCATTAACGATCGACAGGTCGTAACAAAATACAGAACGCGTATAAACGCCTGAACCTCCTCACCTCTACATCTTAAGGCGCCCGTGTGAAAGAAACCCTTGGCGAGGTCCGACTTACCCCGGCGTCAATTGAAAAAGAAGCCCTCCTTTGGAGGAAATCGCCATTGACAACCTAGGGTTCTCAGCTTCAAGCACCGTATTGAAAGGAAGTTTAGAAATTGGAAATTTATACAATGATGCATCTTCTCACCCGCCGGCAGCTCGCCTAAGGCCCTCGCACCTGGCGCAGAGATGGCCTCCAAGCCTTAAACGCCGAGCGCTCAGCTGCACCTTTAAATCTCAAAACGCAAAACTAACGCTTTGTTAAAAACAGGGCTGAGGTCCTCATCGCAAGTCGAGTATGAGTTTAGGGTATGGTCAAACGGAGGACTATATTTCCTTTATGTGCATTAAGGCCCCCTGCCCCCCTCCCCCTCCCCCTACCCCCCTACTTAAAGGATCATGGGACTTAGTAACCAGGGTTATAATTAAGGTAACTATGCGCATAACTACTTATAAGCCCAATTAAGGAACTTATAACCTTACTTACTACGTTACTAAGTCCCATGATCCCCCAAGTAAGGGTACCTGTGATATAGGGTTCTCACTCAAGAAGCCGAAGCAAAGATTGGAAACCCGCACACGCGAAGCTTTCATTGCACACCTGAGCCCTGTGCCCAAGAAACCTTTCACTGGGCGTTTAAGTAACCAGGGAGAAAAAAGTATAAACTGTTGTTTCAGAATGGCTGCTTCAAAAGAAAATGTATTAAAGTATGGTATTCCAAAGCCCAGTTTAATATTTGGACTCATCCCAGCCGGACTTCCTCCGCAAATCCGAAAGCGTAAGCCCTCGTTTGGGCAGGGACCGCAATGCACCTAAACCCTAAACCCTGAAACCCTAAACCCGCAAAACCCTGAATTACCACGAAATTTACACTTTACAGGGATGCCTGAGGAGCCCTCTGCACACAAAGTGTCTGAGTAATTCAGTAAAACCCGAAATATGCACTCTAAGTAGCCATAAACCCCACAAAATAGGGTTTCAGGTTTAGGGCTACGCCGTGAGGCTTCGGGCTGTCCAAGATCATGGGCATGGGTTAGATGATCCAGAGACCACATACGGATAAGTGCAGCCCGTCTAACCGGTGCGTCCTTTGCATGGCCGCCAAACTGAAGGGGTTGGGTACGGCCCCCACTCAGTAATAGTTGAATAATAATTACTCATAATACAGATATAGTAGGACCTTAATAGTAGCCCTAGTATGGACTCTTACTGTATGGGGGCCGTACCTAAGAAGGGGGAATACCTTGTGTGTGTGAAGGCCCTGCGCATTCTAACACAAAAACGCCCCTACATCTTGAGCTTTTAAATGGGAGTTTCCCAAAATTAGGGGTACCTTCTTTTGAGGTCCTTATAATAAGGATCCTACTTTTTAGGGTACCAGATTAGGGTCCCCTATTTTCGGAAACTCCCAGATCTGAACCGCGGCAAAAGTCAGAAGCGGCTCTGCAAGCAAGGCATTTCCCCTAGGTCCCCGCCTTAGATTAGGGTTTAGGGTTTAGGGGTTTAGGGTTTAGGGTTTAGGGTTTAGGGATTTAGGGTTTAGGGTTTAGGGTTTAGGGATTTAGGGTTTAGGGTTTAGGGTTTAGGGTCAAGCCTGGCACTGGTAGGTGGCCAGACGTCGTCTTGTCACGTGTCCTTGGTCCCAATTGGGCCATTTGTGCTTATTCCTATGTCTTCCGGGAGTATCGGAGGCCTCAAAAGGTGGGATGAAGGTAGGTGGGATATTCCCAAATAAGAGTCCCCTAAACCCTAAACCCTAAACCCTAAACCGTGTCCTTCATCCTACCTACCTTCATCCCACCTTTTGAGGCCTCCGAGAATAGGTTTTGGGACCCTGGGGTTTACGGCTTGCCCAAAGGGTCCAAAGTACCGGTATAGTAGAATGTAGGGTTTCTATATTAGGAATTACTATTACTAGGTGGGGCTTCTAGGGCCTTTGAAAAATATTAGTAAATAAGATCCTCTTCAGCCCAATAAGGGAAAATATAAAATGTCCCAAAGCCCCACCTAGATTATGATTTGGGGAAATATCTCCCATAACAGTGCCTAGGGCCCTTTGGGTTGGGGCTTAAGTTTTGGGCTTAGGCTGTCCTTGTCGGGCTTTGGGCTGTGGATGTGTAGCCCGGATGTGGGTGGTTGTCAAAATTTTGGTGCCTTTTTGGGAACCCAAAATTTTAGGTGCCGTATTATAATAAGGACCCAGAAATGGACCCTCATTTTGACACCTACCCATGTATGTTCTTAAGCTTGGTGCTTTAAAACTCCTTTTTTCGGCACGAGCTTTGACTTCATTCATGTGTAGCAGAACTCAATCAGGAAAGTACTCATCTGCACAAGACCCTAACACCTAAACCCTTTCTCTGATTGTCCGGACCGAAAAGTAACCTAGGAATAGAAAGGGTGCCCTGGTTGGTTGGAAAGGGGTATAGGGTAACCTAAATAAACCCTACACAAGGGAATAAGGGCCTACTCTGGGTCCTAGTTGTTAAGTTCAGTGACAAACTCCACGTAGGATGACAGAACACGTGACATCCACCGTTTGGTCAGTTTTCGCATGAAACCGACAGTCGGGCCAATCCCTGCCCACACCCCCCAGGCAAACCAGAACAGCCACAACTTTCCAAAGCTGCGACCGAGCAGCGTGATCCAACAAAGATGGCAGCGGCTGCAGATGCTGCGAGTGCTGTGACGCCATTGCCGCAGCTCGCGAATGGAATCGCGAATGGATTTGCGAAGAGGCAGCTGTTGAGTGGCTGAGCTGGTCCAACAGTTCCTGCCGTTCCCCTCTCGATTTAGGGCTTCGCTCAAACAGCCACTAACTACCAGCAACTAAAACCGATATAAAGCCGCTGTCCTGAGCCCGAAGCCCTGACTAAGCCCTTAGCGTGAGACGCGAGCACAAAGCCCGGGGCTCGGGTCCCGAAGGGTCGTGAGCTCTGCTTCGACGTAACCCTGGAAACGCCCCATGCTGCGGATCATCCAACGCCTGAGCGTGGGTCTGGGGTTTGAGGCTTTCGGTTTCAGGATCTTGGGTTTATGGTTTAATTAAGCTTTACCCTAAGGGTCCGTGTATCCATATGAGTGTACTTTGACCCCGAAGTACCTATATAGGGACTACATTGGGGCCTATGTATATACTATAAGAGAACATGGACCCTCAGGGTTAGGTCGAAGGCTTAGGGTGCAGGGCTTCGGGCATGGGGGTTTAGGGTTTAGGGCCAACAAGGTTTCGTGTCGAAGTATTCGGGGTCTAGGATCGTAAGGTGTTCAGGGTGTGGCGTGCAAGCGTCCTAAACCCTACACTTAAACTAAAACCCTAAACCCTAAACCCTAAACCCAAACTTAAACTCGTAACAATGCTGTCAGCCCCCTTGCTTTTGGGTGCTGGGCCTTTGAGTCTGTAGCTCCGTAAACCCCAAAACCCAAACCCCAGACCCTTGAACCCAAAACCCTAAACCCTTAAAGGAATCCCAAAACCGTTAAGGAAACCTAGAAACCCTTAAAGGAACCCCAAAACCCTGAAAGGAACCCCAACCCCTAGATCCGAGACCCTAAACCCTACATGAAGTTCACCAAGGGGCTGATCCTGAATAAGCTTTCCCACATCCATCGACCCTGAGGACATGGAAGCATCGGTGTCACATGGGTTCAGGAGCTTGAACTTGCGGTTTTGTGTTTTGGGTTTAGGGTTGTGGGTTTAGGGGTTCGGGAGGGTTTGAGATTGAGGGTTTAGGGTTTCGTCTAGGGTTTACGATTTGGCATGTAGAACTTTAGCCTGGACTTTCAGATTTAGCTCTTGTATTCAGGGTGTCAAGGGCTTACTTAGAGTAACTACTTATAACCCCAATCAACGTACTTATAGCCCTTACCAAGTCCCCTGATCCTCCAAGCAGGGGAGAACCAGATCTAATCTTTAGGGTTCTGTTCAGGGTTGATCAAAGTTTGCTTTAGGGTTCAGGTCAGGGTTTAGGGTTTGGGGTCCAGGGTTCAAGATTTAGGGTTTAGGGTTCAGGTCAGGGTTGATGGAGGTTTGGCTTGAGATAGCTTTGAATGACTCGAGTCACCTCACCCGAGCACATGCGGATTAGGGCTGGTCGGGCCTATACAGACAACGAGCGTGCCTGTGCACCGGTGAACATCCTAACATACCCTGCAAACATCGTTAAACCCAATATTGAAAGTCCTCCTTAGACCATTGCAAGCCCCAGACCCCAAACACTGGAACTCCCAAACCCTAGACCTTCAAAGCCCTAAGCCCTAAGCCCTAAACCCTAAACACTAAAAGCCTAAACCCTAAACCCTGAAAGCCCCAAGCCCTAAACCCTGAACCCTAAAAGCCCTGAAAAGCCCTGAAAGCCCTAAACCCTAAAAGCTGTGCCAAGTGCAGCTGTGGAATCGAGCTTGTCCTCTGAATCTCAGGCAACCCAGGAAGAACTCCTCTATCTCCTGGGCTCTGATTTAGGGAACGTAGGGTTTTGGGTTTGGGGTTGAGGGTGGCTTCTTTTGAGCTCCTTTTTGCACCTGCCTGATTGGGGTTGAGGGTTTAGGGTTTAAGGTCAAGGGTTTAGGGTTTAGGGAAATAAGTTACCACAATACGCATCTATAGAAAATAATGTGATTTCCTGATTAAATGGCAACTTAAATTAAATCCCTAAACCCCTGAAGATCCCTCAAAGGAACCCTTATAGATCCCTTAAAGGAACCCATATAGATCCCTTAAAGGGGCCCTTATAGATCCCTTAAAAGGACAGTTACAGCTCCCTTAACAAGAACTAACTTACATTACACTCCTCAACAAGAACCCAGTCGCCACAGAGCCGCCGCCATCACCTTGGTTCTTGCGGCGATACGAACAGCAACCCATGACCATCCTTTTCTTGCATTATAGGGTTTAGGGTTTAGGGGTGTCGGGGTTTCGGGGTTTAGGGTTTAGGCTCAACAGTTTGCATAAAATGCACTCTAAACACCTAATTCCTTAGCCCTGAATCCCGAACAGGAGCCAAGTCACTGTCCAGCAGCTTAAAGAACCTGGGCTGTTGTCCTTAAACAATATGATTTCTATTCCTTCTTAACAATGCATAAATTGTAAATACTAGTTGTGCTGTTACCTGCATTTCACACGATGTTATTCTGCACCACACTATTCCAGACTCTACCCACAAACAAGACGCTACTGCTTTCTACTCTACTCTACTCTACTGGACTAGACTCTACTGTACCTCACTCTAGCTACAACGCTGCAAGTCAAGTCCGCACAACCCTAAACCCTAAACCAAGTCTACAAAAGTTAAAAGAAAAAACAAGCGGGGCCTAGGGGCCCCCATGCATCGTCCATTTCGAGGCCCAAGGATTCAAAATACACCCGCACCTCTGGATTGTCGATCTTCTCCTGCTCGGTTTAGGGGTTTAGGAGCTTAGGGTTTAGGGTTGATGGTTTCGGGATTTGGGGTCTAGGGTTGAGGTTTCAGGTTTAGGAGTCTACTGCTTGTAGGAGGTGTGAGGTCCACAGCTTTGGCGCGCGAATCTTCTCGGGTGACAGACCAGGCGAGCCCTTTCGAGGCCTCTGAACAAGTTTCTAAAATGTGATCTTCTTAAACCAAGAAAGGAAGATGTCAGATATCCCAGTCACCCATCTAGCAGAATGACATGCGGGCCTGGCACAAGGGCCAGGGACCAAACAAAAGGCTTAGGAGGTTAGAACCTTGTACAAAACTTTGGGCTTTAGGGTTCTATCCCCAAACCCAAAGGCTAATGCATTGGGTCTGGATCAATCGTCTGCTTCGATACGGGCATCAAGACCTTTGTGGTTTTAGGATGTTTGAGCTACAACTTGCGGAGTCTGATTTTGCTTGTGTTTGGCATGAAGCTGTTGGGAAACCACAAGTTGCAGGGTTCGGTTTTCTTTGTGTTTGCATGAAGCTATTGGGGGGTTCGCATTTGCAGGGATCGGTGTTGCTTGTGTTTTGCATCAAGCTATTGGGGAACTACAATTCGCAGGGTCTTCTTCTGCTTGTGTTCTGCTTGAAGCTATTAGGGAACTAGAATTTGCGGTGTGTTCATCTGCTTGTCTTTTGCATGAAGCCACTAGGGAACTACAATTTGCGGTGTGTTCTTGTGCTTGTGTTTTGCATCAAGCTAATGGGGGAACTACAATTTGCGGGGTCGGCCTTGTTTGTGTTTTGCATCAAGCTATTGGGGAACTACAATTTGCAGAGTCTTTTATTGTTTGTGTTTTTCATCAAGCTAATGGGGAACTAGCATTCGCAGGGTCTGGTTTTGCTTGTGTATTGCATGAAGGTATTGGAGCACTACAATTTGCAGGGTCGTGTTTCGCGTGTGAATAGTGCGAAATGCCAATTTCAAATCTTCTGTCTTCTGGCGTTGTTTTTTGGTGTCGTTGTCGACATCTAGGTCATCGTCGTCGTCGTCCTCGTCCTCGTCCTCGTCGTTGCCGTCGTGGTAGTTGTTCTTGTTGTTGTTGTTGCTGTTGCTGGTGTTCTTGTTGTTGCTGTAGGGTTCGGTTTTCTTTGTGTTTTGCATGAAGCTATTGGGGGGTTCGCATTTGCAGGGATCGGTGTTGCTTGTGTTTTGCATCAAGCTATTGGGGAACTACAATTCGCAGGGTCTTCTTCTGCTTGTGTTCTGCTTGAAGCTATTAGGGAACTAGAATTTGCGGTGTGTTCATCTGCTTGTCTTTTGCATGAAGCCACTAGGGAACTACAATTTGCGGTGTGTTCTTGTGCTTGTGTTTTGCATCAAGCTAATGGGGGAACTACAATTTGCGGGGTCGGCCTTGTTTGTGTTTTGCATCAAGCTATTGGGGAACTACAATTTGCAGAGTCTTTTATTGTTTGTGTTTTTCATCAAGCTAATGGGGAACTAGCATTCGCAGGGTCTGGTTTTGCTTGTGTATTGCATGAAGGTATTGGAGCACTACAATTTGCAGGGTCGTGTTTCGCGTGTGAATAGTGCGAAATGCCAATTTCAAATCTTCTGTCTTCTGGCGTTGTTTTTTGGTGTCGTTGTCGACATCTAGGTCATCGTCGTCGTCGTCCTCGTCCTCGTCCTCGTCGTTGCCGTCGTGGTAGTTGTTCTTGTTGTTGTTGTTGCTGTTGCTGGTGTTCTTGTTGTTGCTGTAGGGTTCGGTTTTCTTTGTGTTTGCATGAAGCTATTGGGGGGTTCGCATTTGCAGGGATCGGTGTTGCTTGTGTTTTGCATCAAGCTATTGGGGAACAACAATTCGGGGTCTGTGGCTGAGGGCATTTGGCCATCAGCTCGCGAGCGAGCATTACTTTGGAAAATGTTTCCCGACTCGTCCTTTGGTTCATCCGCGTTGGATGTAAAGCATGTCCCGTGCCGGTACAAGCAGTCTTGGATGAGTGCTTGATGCACTCACTCCTGAATGTTGAGAAGTATGAGGGAGGAAAGCTTGGCTCAAGTCTTCGCGGTTTGAGGGTTTAGGGGCACAGGACCAGGAGAGACCAGGGAACCAGGGGACCAGGGACCAGAAGACCGGAGGACCAAAGGACCAGGGGACCAGGACCAGAGGACCAAAGGATTAGGGGACCAAGGGACCTTGGATGTAAAGCATTTCCCGTGCCGGTACAAGCGGTCTTGGATGAGTGCTTGATGCACTCACTCCTGAATGTTGAGAAGTATGAGGAAGAAAGCTTGGCTCAAGTCTTGGCGGTTTGAGGGTTTAGGGGTACAGGACCAGGAGAGACCAGGGAACCAGCGGACCAGGGACCAGGGGACCGGAGGACCAAAGGACCAGGGGACCAGGACCAGAGGACCAAAGGGCCAGGGGACCAAGGGACCATTGGACCAGACCTAGCAAGGCCCCCCAGACCAGGCCAGACCTAGGGAAAAAAAACAGTGGACCCAGAACTAAACAATAAGGGAAATAAAAACAAACTATCCGAAATCGATACCTTGTATAGGGTTCAGTATCTTCTACTTTAGGATGGTGGGGTTTAGGGTTTAGGGGTTCGTAAAGTGGGGACGGAGCAGGTTCTATGGAAGAGGTTTGTCCCCAGCCCTGCGATGCGCGGGACTCAACATCGGCTAACAAAGGGCCTCAATAATTAGAGCAAGGCTTGCGGGGGCATATCATCGCCCAACCGCAAAATCATAGTACGCAGCCGTATGGAATACTGTTGACAATCACTGCAGGGACCTTAACAATTAGAATAGGGCTTCGGTGGTTCCTTATTGTTATGGTTCTTAGCTATAGTATACTTGGAGGGGCAGGGGACTTAGTAAGTAGGTTATAAGTAGGGTTATAATTAGGGTAACTCCATTCAGGGTACTTATAACTCTACTTACTAGGTCCCCTGCCCTTCTAAGTAGGGGGGTTTGAGGGGGTTTGAGGGGGTTTAGGCTTCGCGGGTTTAGGGTCGAGGGAAGATTGTTCGAGGCTGGTCTTCAACCCTACACTCCTTAAACCCTAAACCCTAAACCCCAACCCCTAAACCCTAAATCCTGAAGCCCTACACCCGAAACGATAGGAAGCCCTCAGCTCCAAACGCTGCAAGCTCAAAAGTCCTCAAGCCCTGAACCCAGAGACTCCAATATCCCTTAGCCTTGATTTAGGGAATATATCGTAAATCATCGTAGGATCCCTAATATGACTTCATATTCCTTAATTAACCCTAAGGGTCCATGTACTCAAATAGTATATACTTTGGCCTTAAAGTGCTCCCTCTATAGGTACATTGGGGCCAAAGTACATACTATTTGAGCACATGGATCCCTACAGTAGAAGCCCAAAAGTTGGAAACCCAATAGCCTCAATCCTTAAGAGTCATGTATAAGGGATCCCAGCACTAATTGTCCTCGGTCCGGTTTCCAACTTTTTGGGGTTTACTGTAACCCAATACGGATACAGTTCTTGATGAAAACCATCAAAACTAAGCAGCCAAGTTTCCACACAGGCCATGTTCATCTGATGTTGCAACTGGTAGATCTGTGGAAAGATCCCTAAACCCTAAACCCTAAATCCTAAACCCTAAACCCTAAACCCCAAACCCTAAACCCTCAAGAAAGTGATAAATAAAAATTGCTTGTCCTTGTTTGAAATCACCGCTATAGCACAACATACCGGTTAAAAACTGAACAAGCTTCTTGATAAACCAATTTCTCTACAAACTTGTCACCGCCGCTCCGGCCCGGCCAACATTGAGCTGGAGCTCAAAAAAGGAAGAAGCTTCTAGATAAACCAATTTCTTTAGCAACTTTCAACCCAGCCAACCCAGCCCAGCTCCCAGCGCCCCAGCCACAGCCAGCCCCAGCCCCAGCAGCCCCATCCCAAGAGCCAGCGCAGCCCCAGCAGCCCAGCCGTCCCAGCAGCCCCAGCAAGCAGCCCCAGCAAGCAGCCCCAGCACCCCAGCAGCGCAGCAGCCCCAGCAGCCAGCCCCCCTAGCCCCCCCAGCCCCCCAGCCAGCAACCCCAGCGGCAGCCCCCCAAGTTCCAGCCCCAGTCCCAGCCCGACCCCGGCCCCAGATTTGAAAACACGGTCGCAAAAAGAAACTTTCGTTCAAAACTTTCGTTCAAAACGTTTTTGGGACCCAAACCCTTAACAATTTCTATAAACCCTAAACCCTAAACCCTAAACCCTCAAGAAAATGATAAATAGAAATTGCTTGTCCTTGTTTGCAACCACCGCTACGGCCCAACACACAGGTTAATGACTGAACAAGCTTCTTGATAAACCAATTTCTCTACAAACTTGTAACCGCCGAAACTTTCGGTCAAAACTGTCGGCAACAACCAACACCCAGCCAACCCAGCCCACCTCCCAGTTTCGGCCCTGCCTCGGCTTTAGCCTGGAGCCTTTCAGCGTCAGCCCCAGCCTGCAACACCCAGCCCAGCAAAGCCCAGCCCAGCAGCCCCCCCCCCCCCACCAGACCATTTGCCAAAAATGGTTCCCAATCGCTCAAAACTGTCGGTCAAAACTTTCGGCAACAACCAGCACCCAGCCCAAGAACTTTCGGTCAAAACGTTTCGTTGAAAAGTTTCGTTGAAAACGTTTCGTGCAAAACGTTTCGCTCAAAACGTCTTTGGCACCCAAGAGCCCCAGCCCCCCAGCAAATGTGAAAACATGGTTCGCAAAACAAAACTTTCGTTCAAAACTTTCGGTCAATATTAAATGGGACCCAAACCCTTAACAATTTCTATAAACCCTTAAGTCTAAACGACTGTCATTGTTTATATTGCTGCCCGTGATAGAACTGTGCCCGATTGCGGTTGTTGTGGTCGCGCTGTATATGCGTGGCCATCCTGAATTACTGAAGACGCCCCAGGATGCCTCAAGTGGTTTGAGATTAGTCCTTCCACCGTACGTCATCTCCTGTTTTACTGTGGAGGGTTTAGGGGCGGAGAATATCTGGCCACATTATTTTTCTGCTTCTGCTGCCATTATTTTTTTTTTTTTTTTTTGGCCCTGGGCCCTGTTACTCTGTTACTCTCATACTCTTATACTCTTATACTCTATTACTCTATGACTCTATTACCCTATGACTCTATTACTCTCTTACTCTCAAAGCTCTATTACTCTAGTACTCTATTAGTCTAATACTCTGTTATTCTATTACTCTATTACTCTATTACTCTACTATTATATTACCTTATTACTCTATTACTCAAATACTCTACTACTCTATTACTCTATGACTCTATTACTCTTATACTCTTCCTCTATTGCTCTATTACTCGATCACTTTATTACTCTATTACTCTATTACTCTATTACTCTATTACTCTAGTACTCTAGTACTCTATTACTCTATTATTCTATTACTCTAATACTCTATTACTCTACTACTCCATTAACTCTATTTATTACTCTGTTACTCTATCTACTTGATTTCCTCTATGACTCTATGACTCTATTACTCCTATTACTCTATTACTCTATTACTCTATAACTCTATTACTCTATTACTCTACTACTCTATTACTCTATTACTCAATTTCTCTATTAGAGTATTCCTCTCTAATAGAGTAATAGAGTAGTAGAGTAATAGAGTAATAGAGTACTAGGGTACTAGAATACTAGAGTAAAAGAGTAATAGAGTAATAGAGTAAAGAGTAATAGAGTAATAGGGTAATAGAATAAGAGTAACAGAGTAATAGAGTAATAGAGTAATAGACTAATAGACTAATGGAGTAATCGAGTAATAGAGTATTAGAGTAACAGAGCCGAGGGCAATCAAAAAGCATTAGCAGTACCAGTAACAACACAATAGCAGTATTAGTAGTACGAGTAGTAGTAGTAGTGGTAGTAGTAGTAGGAGTAGGGGTAGTAGCAGAGTAATAGAGTCATAGAGGAAATAAAGCAAATAGAGTAATAGAGTAATAAATAGAGTTAATGGAGTAGTAGAGTAATAGAGTAATCGAGTAATAGAGTAATAAAGTAATAGAGTAATCGAGTAATGAAGTAATAGAATAATAATAGAGTATTAGAGTAACAGAGTAATAGACTAATAGAGTACTAGAGTAATAAAATAATAGAGTAATAGGGTAATAGAATAATAGAGTAATAGAGTAATAGAATAATAGAGTAAAAGAGTAAAAGAATAACAGAGTAATAGACTAATAGAGTACTAGAGTAATAGAGTAATAAAGCTTTTAGAGTAAGAGGTAATAAAGTCATAGGGTAATAGAGTAATAGAGTCATAGAGAAATAGAATACAAGAGTATGAGAGTAACAGAGTAACAGGGCCCATAGAATAAGAGAGTAATAGAGTCATAGGGTAATAGAGTCATAGAGTCATAGAGTAATAGAGTAGTAGAGTAATAGAGTAATAGAGTAATAGAGTAAAAGAGTAATAGAGTAATAGAGTACTAGAGTACTAGAGTACTAGAGTACTAGGGTAAAGAGTAATAGAGTAATAGAGTAAGAGAGTAATAGAGTAATAGAGTAAGAGTATAAGAGAAATAGAGTTAATAGAGTAATGGACTAATAGAGTAATAGAGCAATAGAGTATTAGAGTAATAAGGTAACAGGGCCGAGGGCAAAGAAAAAAAAACATTAGCAGTACTAGTAACAGTAGCAATAGCAGTATTAGTAGTACGAGTAGTAGTAGTAGTAGTAGTAGTAGTAGTGTAGTATCATCATCATCATACTCGCTGCGGACGGTGAAGTCGCAATGCGCTGATTGGAGCAGGAATCACCTGGCGCAGAAGTAGTAGTAGTAGGAGTAGGGGTAGTAGCAGAGTAATAGAGTCATAGAGTCATAGAGGAAATAAAGTAGATAGAATAATAGAGTAATAAATAGAGTTTATGGAGTAGTAGAGTAACCGAGTATTAGAGTAATAGAGTAATAAAGTGATCGAGTAATAGAGCAATAGAGGAAGAGTATAAGAGTAATAGAGTCATAGAGTAATAGAGTAGTAGAGTATTTGAGTAATAGAGTAATAAGGTAATATAATAATAGAGTAATAGAGTAATAGAATAACAGAGTAATAGACTAATAGAGTAATAGAGTAATAGAGCTTTGAGAGTAAGAGAGTAATAGAGTCATAGGGTAATAGAGTCATAGAGTAATAGACTAATAGAGTATAAGAGTATAAGAGTATGAGAGTAACAGAGTAACAGGGCCCAGGGCCAAAAAAAAAAAAAAAAAAGAAAAATAATGGCAGCAGAAGCAGAAAAATAATGGCGACAAAAATAGGCCCTCCGGGTTTAGGGCTTGCAGAGTCTGGTCAGTAGGGTCAGCTATACAGGGTCATAGGGTTTAGGGCTTAGGGTTTCAGGGTTTAAGTGCCGCTGCAGGCCGGATGCAAAAGGGTCTAGGGATGTCTATGCCTGTAGGCTTTCCGAAGGGCGTGTGGACTGGATGCAGCAATGCACGTGATCTGGATTGAGCTTCAACGGCTTTGCATCATGATTTTGTTGCTCTCTCCAACCCGATCCTGTGGTACATGTGCTTCCCCAGAACGATGCCTTGAACGCCCCTTAACTTGGAGAAGGTGCTACTTCGGCACTCTCAGCCGGTCATCCGACTCCGCAGATGACGTGATCTGGGTGGAAGCCGAAAACTGCTTCAATTTTCACGTTCTTAATGCTTACGATGATCCCACAGACCCTTGTCGCGTCATCGTGCACACCTTCCGTCAGGATCTCGGAAGCAATTATGGAACTAAGCTGCTAAACCTCGAACCGTTATTTTTTTTGGCTGGGAGGGAGGAGTGGGAGAGGTGTCACAAGGTTTGGAAGCCCCCTCTCTCTTTTCACTTGTTTGGATATGAGGCTTAAAGTTTTAAGTTTACCCTAGACCTGCAGCGCACGAATTTGAACCGGGATCACGGGCACTTTTTTTCACAGGCTGATATGTATCTCCCGTTTGGAGTACCAGCCCCCGCGGTGGGCCCGCCTCACTCGAGGGCAGCACACCACCGGGTCGTCTTCTGCCAAAAAACCGCAACCTGCAGGCAGGGACCGCTGGCTGGCACCGATTTGACAGAAAAGCAGCGAATTGGCCGAGATCGGGCGTCAAACCTAAGTGGAGAAGACGCCGATATCGGATTGGCACCCAAGCGTGATGAACTCGCAAAACGGGCGGCTGCTGGGGGTCTCTGGAACGCACCCTCTCTGGACGGCTTCAAAATCCAAAATAATTCGGACGCAGCATGGTGTTTTAAGGACATGGGCGTTGGAAGTGATAAATGCTGTCAATGTGGCTGTGTGCGACCCATCTGAAACCCTCCCCCCCCGTTCGCCCTATCCCGTTGTGCTATGTGTGAAATTTGCATCAACCGAGCTAACGGCGCCTGCTCTCAGTACGAACACATACCTGCGCGGGTGATCCCGGTCATCCTACGTCAACTAGGCGATGACGATCCTGGTAGCTGCAACTGTTGCACGCCGCCAATTTGCGGCCGCCCCCCCCTCTCTTTTTTTGCTCTCCCGCCAAGCCTTGTGTCAAAGTTTGTAAAAACCGAGCGAACCCTGGCTTTGCGCCTGCTGTTTACCAAAATGCAAACGTTTTCGTATATGCGACTTCAAAGTCGCAATGATGCTACTGGTATCTGCAATTTTTGCACTGAACCAATTTCGCGGCCGCCCCCCCCCCCTCCCTTTCTTTCTCGCCCGCCAAGCTTTGTGTCACATTTTGTAAAAACCGAGCGACCCTTGTCTTCGCGTCGACTGTTTACACCGAGTACAAACGTTTTCGCGTGAACTTGTTTATGCGACTTGAAAGTCACAATGATGCAACGGGTATCTGCAATTTTTGCACTGGACCAATTTCGTGGCCGCCCCCCCCTGTTCCTCCTATCCCGTTATGCTATGTGTGTGATTTGCAACAACCGAGCTAAAGCATCAAAACGTTTCGTTCAAAACGTTTCGCTCAAAACGTTTTTGACACCCAAGAGCCCCAGCCCCCCAACAAATTTGAAAGTATAGTTCGCAAAAAAACTTTCGTTCAAAACGTTTCGTTCAAAAGTTTCGTTCAAAACTTTCGTTCAAAACGTTTCGTTCAAAACTATCGTTCAAAACGTTTCGTTCAAAACTTTCGTTCAAAACGTTATTGGGAACACCCAGTACAAACGTTTTCGCGCGAACTTGTTTATGCGACTTGAAAGCCACAATGATGCAACGGGTATCTGCAATTTTTGCACTGGACCAATTTCGTGGCCGCCCCCCTCTTGTTCCTCCTATCCCGTTATGCTATGTGTGTGATTTGCAACAACCGAGCTAAAGCATCAAAACGTTTCGTTCAAAACGTTTCGCTCAAAACGTTTTTGACACCCAAGAACCCCAGCCCCCCAACAAATTTGAAAATAGAGTTCGCAAAAAAAAAAACTTTCGTTCAAAACGTTTCGTTCAAAAGTTTCGTTCAAAACTTTCGTTCAATACCTTTCGTTCAAAACTTTCGTTCAAAACGTTATTGGGACCCAAACCCTTAACAATTTCTATAAACCCTAAACCCTAAACCCTCAAGAAAGTGATAAATAGAAATTGCTTGTCCTTGTTTGTAACCACCGCTACGGCCCAACACAAAAGTTAAAAATTGAACAAGCTTCTTGATAAACCAGTTTCTCTACAAACTTGTAGCCACCGGTACGGCCCGGCCAACATTGAGCTGGAGCTCAAAAACGCAACAAGCTTCTTGATAAACCAATGTCTCTACAACCTTCAGCCCAGGCAACCCAGCCCACCAGCCAGTCCAAGCAGCCCGACCCAGCCTAGGCCAGCCCAGCCCAGCCAGGCAGCCCAGCCCAGCCACAGCCCAGCCCAGCCCAGGCAAGAACTTTCGGTCAAAACGTTTCGTTCAAAAGTTTCGTTCAAAACGTTTCGTTCAAAACGTTTCGCTCAAAACGTTTCGCTCAAAACGTTTTTTGGCACCCAAGAGCCCCAGCCTCCCAGCAAACTTGAAAACATGGTTCGCAAAAAAACTTTCGGTCAAAAAGTTTCGGTCAAAAAGTTTCGGTCAAAACGTTTCGTTCAAAACTTTCGTTCAAAACGTTATTGGGACCCAAACCCTTAGCAATTTCTATAAACCCTAAACCCTAAACCCTCAACCCTCAACCCTCAACCCTAAACCCTAAAGCCTAAACCCTAAACCCTCAACCCTAAACCCTAAACCCTCAACCCTAAACCTTAAACCGAGGGATATATTGGAGAGCCTCTGGGAGGCCTTTAGGCCCCCAACCCCAGAAACGGCCTCGAACATGGCGAAAGTGATGAGGCCGGTATCTTCTGCGCCCAACTCGCCTAGATTCTCCGGCTTAGGGTTTAGGGTTTAAGGGTTAGGGTTTAGGGTTTAGGGTAGGGATTAGGGGTTAGGGGTTAGGGGTTAGGGGGCCCCCTTAACGATAAGGGTACCCCTTTCTTCCGAGTATTCGGTTGCAATAAGGAAATCCAAAACGAAAAGAACAAAAGGGTAGTACTGGGGAACCTAGTGGACCCTAAACCCTAAACCTCCATAGAGTAGATCCCTTGCAGAACACTTTCTGGAACCCTTAGGGCAAAACGGTACTACTATACCTTTCCGTATTATATTTGTAGTATAATGGCTTAGAGCAAAGCGGTTGCTTATGGGAGGCCAAAAGGGGGGTTCAAGATTCTTGGGGTAGGGATTCCTTAATATGAACCCCATCATGGGAACCCTAATCCCTTCTAAACCCCCCATAGGCTACAACCCCTTTTGGCCTCCTATGAAAAACCCTAAACCCTAACTACTTCGGAACCAAGTCACTGAACAGGGCCTTGATTTTGCGCAAGTGCACCTCCTCCAGGCGAAAGGATGCAGCGGTTTACAAGTGACAATCAATTCGGTTTAGGGCTTAGGGCTTATAACAAGGGTTTAGGGTTAAGGGATTATAACAAGGGTTTAGGGTTTAGGGCTTATAATAAGGGTTTAGGGTTCAGGGTTTATGGTATGGAGAGTAATTATGGGGCTTAGGGTTTGGGGCTTAGGGCAGAGAGGACTGAACAACTAGTAATAGTATCCCCGAGTGGCTTGCTCATTTGCTGATGAAAGCTCCTGGTTTACGAAGCTCTAGATGCAACGTTGGGGAGGGGAAGGGGGCTATTGCACTTAGCGTCATAGGCTCCTCCAAAGCAACACCTCTGCCTGAAGGTTTCCGACCGGTTGGCAGATCGAAGTGCCGGCAAAAAGTTTAGGGCTTAGGGTGAATCGCATGTACACCGTGCTAACAATCGCGCCTTGTTCTCCAGCATTGACTGCAGCATATTAAAATGATCGCTTTGGGCGCTCTCGATAGCACCTAAGTCTGACAAGCATCTTCAGACTCGGGCTAACGGGGCTCTATACATGTGCACAGCGGATCAGATTCGGGGCTCGCTGAGCACTGCAGCATGGACCGCAACACAACTCAGCCCGAGACTTTGGCAAAAAACCGCGGTGACCACCTCATCCCAGACGCTGCTTCGATGTGTAAACGACGGCTCATGGCGGAAATGGACGGCCATACCGCATGAAAACAACTTTCAGTACCGAAGAACTGCCGCAACAGCGACGTCTAATTCAGCCCAGGTGCATTGAGCACAGCAAAGTACCTGGGTCCGTCTTGGACGGAAGATGGAAGGAAGCAAGGAAGCAAGGAGGCAAGGAAGCAAGGGAATGGATGCCTTTTAGGGGTAATATTGGCAAACCAAACCACAAAAAAGTAAACAGATTCCAAAATAGAAGGATCCTCATTCTAAGGACCCCCAAATAAGGTACGTAACCCTAATTCCTGAAGGCTGGCCGAGATGCGTGAAGCATATGTAGAACCTCGGCTGATGTGTGACGAGCCAGACTATACTGAACTTAGAACCCTAGCAGAAAAAATAGCTGTTTCTCAGGGATTATAATAACCGAAAATTAAAAATGTATTTCTAAGTACCCCTAAGCAGAGACCACAAGAGCAACAGCCCGTGGCAAAAAACTTATGCTCTTCCCTAAACCCTAAGGCCCCAAAGTAGTTCCTTTTCGGGGTTCGTTTGTAGAATCCTATAAGGTAATCCCAAAAACGAACTACTTTGGGGCCTATGGGTAAACCCTCAGCCCTAAGCCCTTAATCGAATTGTTGGGCTTGTTTTTGTTTTGAGGTGCAAGGGCCTTTCTGCGTTGGCCGGCCTCACCAGGCATACACCAGCTGAGTTGAGGGTTTAGGGTTGTTAGGGTTTAAGATTTAGGATTGAGGGTTTACGGCTTAGGGTTGTTGAGAGTCTAATACGGCAAATCTGCATTTAAGCCAGATCTGCACGCAACGGCACTGGCTGCAGCATGGCGCTGCCATAAATGCATCGAAGGCACAAATAACCTCGGGGCACATCAAGCGGATCAACAACAAGCAGCAAAACCCTTTTAAGGAGTTCTTATAGGGCATAATTACACTGATGTTGCGTGGAAAAACATACGTCTGGTTGCCTATGTGGTTAGGGTTTAGGGTTTAGGGTCTAGGGTTTACGGTTTAGGGTTATGTGGTTGTGCGTAAAGGCTGATTGCATGGATTTCCAGTCTTTCCAGTTGTGTAGGTGTCAAGCTCACCCCTCAGACTCAGGCATGTCTGTGTGTGGCTACGTACGTACGTAGGTAGGTAGGCAGGGAGGTAGGTAGGCAGGCCTGTCTGTCTATCTGTCTGCCTGCATGTATGTATGAACGGATGTATGAAAGTATGAATGTATGACTGTATGAATGAATGCATGAATGCATGAATGCATGAATGTATGAATGTATGAATGAGTGTATATGTATATGTACGTGTACAGGCATATCTACATATGTGTATATACACATACATATGTATGTACGTACGTAAGTAAGTAAGCATGTATGTATGTATGTGTATGTAAATGCATATGTAGAGTATATGCATATGTATATGTACATGTATGCACGCATGTTTGCCGATAGCTCGTATGCATGTACGTATGCCGTATCAAGTATGCATGTATGCATTCTTGCAAGCTCTATAAGGGATCTACTGCAAGGGTTTCACTGGTTTCATAAGGATGCTATAAAGGTTCTCTGAAGGCTCTACGGCACATTCTGCTGTAAGGGTTCTATGGGGAGGGATTCCATAAGGATTCTGGAAGGGCTCAATAAGGTCTCTACTGTAAGGGTTCGCCAAAATGCAAAATCGCAGTTTTAGCAGATAAAGCCCGTTCCCGTGAGGCGAATGCTGAGGTATAGTCTCGTACGTAGGCGGTTTGGGGCTTAGGGCCTTAGGGCTGTAAAGTCCTGAACAGGAACTGCGTAAGGAAGACACCCCATTAATCTTTGGGCCGTTGCCGAAGGGATGACCTCAAAAGAAGAAGACCCTGTGCTACCAAAGGCCAAGAAACATACCGCCCACCACCTCGGTCACTTTGATTATATTCTGGGGTTTCGGGTGGGGGGCGCACCGGCTTGACGGCACTCGAAACCCTGCATTGCCATGATGTTATGTATTGCTAGGAGAAAGACTTCAAGGATCATGGGACCAGCGACTCGGGCTCAAACGTAAGGTACCCAGAGACTCCAATATCCCTTAATTAAGGAATCTTCCTTAAATTATAGTAGGATCCCTAATATGACTTAAGGAATCTTCCTTAAATTATAGTAGGATCCCGAATATGATTTAAGGAATATTCCTTAATTAAGGGATATCGGAGTCTCTGGGAGCCTAGCTGCTCTCAGTTTTGTTTGGGTTGCATACGTTTTTAGGTGCGGTCCAAAACCCAAAAACCCAAAAACCACAAAACTCTAAGTCCTATGCCCTAAACCCTAAACTCCTTGGTCAGGCCCTCACACAACCCCTATAACACCCTAAACCCTTTACAAAGCCCCCATAGAACCCTTGCAACACCCGAGACCAGGAAAGTTTAAGCTGATGGGCTTCGGCTATGGCTGGGACCATGGCGGTCACAGAACATAATCCGAATGGGATTAGCCGATTTCACAAAGCTTTTCAAGGGGGCTAGGAGGGTCTTATACGGGGATCACCGAGCTTCGTACGTATGTTTGAATCAAGGCTTGAAAGTGTCCTGAACCCTGGTTCTTGACCCTAAAGCCTAAACCAAACCTTCTAGACCATGAACGGGGGCTTTAACTTTAAGTTATACACGCTCTATACCTTACACCCAGAAGAACAGAATCTAAGCCCGAAGCGCTCCCTTCTTAGCTTCGTACTTGGAAGGGCAGGGGACTTAGTAAGTAGGTTATAAGTAGGGTTATAATTGGGGTAACTCCATTTAGGGTACTTGAAACCCTACTTATAACCTACTTACTAGGTCGCCTGCCCTTCCAAGTAAGCGCTCCCTTCTTAGCTTCGTAACCTTCCTTGCGGCGCCTCCAGGTTCTAGGGTCTGTACAGAGACTCCAGGACCCCTAAATTAAGGAATACCTAGGGTTCCTTCATGGGGTCTAAAAGGATCTATAAAAGGTTCCTTTCGGGGATCTATAGGGTTGAAGGCTTAGGAGACTCCAATATCCCTTAGTTAAGGAATATTCCTTGAATCATATTAGGGATCCTACTATAATTTAAGGACCATTCCTTAAGGGATATGGGAGACTCTGGGTTGGGTTTAGAGTCTCTGGGTTGGGTTTAGGGGTTCTGCGTCTAGGGTTTAGGGTTCGGGGTCTAGGGTTGCGGGTGGCCTTTAAATAGGAGCCCAATTAAAACGCAGACACACACACACACACACACACACGTTTAGCCTGATGAACCGTATACCGTACATCACTACAACCAAGACCCTTCAATAGCCAAGGTCTGTTTCTAGGTCCTTTTCTGCCCTCGTGGCATTTGCAAGTTTAGAGTTGAGGGCTTAGGGTTTAGGAATCGCAAGCCTCAGGATTAGTTGATGAGTTCTGCTCCTTGGTGCGTTCAGCTGCAGATCCGCGATAAGAATCTCTCGTGCTTGGCGAAAGAAACAAACCCTTCTTAAGCGTTTACACTGGCCCAGACACGCAGAGATCGCTTTCAATGGTGCAAACGCCTGCAGAAATTGAGAACTAAGGTCATCGTTCGAGCTGCGGTTTACGGTTTACGTTTACGGTTTCTGCTTTAGGGTCAATGCGCAAAGGCTCGGCGAAAGTTTAGAGAGCATAGTTCTAGCAATTGTAGAGCCAGGTAAAATTCGGTTCGGCTTTTCTGACGAGGGTGGTGGTGCACGGTGGAAATTGTGTGTAACTAGATCCATACAGGCTCTGTACATGCACGTATGCATGTTTATGTAGAAAGACATAGTTATGCAGTATATGTGTGTCTGTATTCATGTATCTATGTATACAGATATAATGTGTGGGTGTGTGGGGGTGTGCCAGTGCCTCTACATAACGTTTGCATAACATGCATACATTATGTATGATTTGCGTATGTATATTGTACATATACATACACAAATTTGCATATTTACTTACGTACTTACGTTTACTTGACTTGTGTGATTATCTATCTTAGTGGTTTGTATTTGTTTGTTTGTTGCATGCTGTGTTAACTTGTATGCTTATTTGGTACACTGTATACATACCCCCCAAATCCCTAAGCCCTAAACCCTGAACCGTAAACCCTAAACCCTCAACCCCTATATCCCACCCTACTGCTGAGGGGGCGGTTCTCTTCCGATACAAGTTCAGAGTCGAGGGCTCAAAGCTTTCGCGCAAACACCGAGGGCTTTTTTAGCACTTAGGTTTAGCAATTTAGGGTTTAGAGTTTAGGGTTTAGGATCGAGGTTTTCTTTTTTAAGGGCTCTTTTCCGTCTGCAGAAACATCCGAAATTCCATGTTGGAGGAGCCTGAGGTTTCAGGGTTTAGAAGAGTTGGAGAAACCCTAAACCCCTAGACCCTAAACCCCACTATAGGCGCCTCCATGGTTCGAATAGGGTTTAGGGTTTAGGGTTTAGGGTTTAGGGTGTAGGGTTTAGGGTTTAGGGTTTAGGGTTTAGGGTTTATTGTGTAGGGTTTAGGGTTTAGGGTGAATAGGGTATTGACAATATAGTGACACTGCGGAACGCGAAGGAATAGTGCTGCTAACTGCCCTCTGCTACTCCTGGGACACTCTGCGGGATACTTTGGTGATGGGCACGACAGGGGGGCTCTGGAAAACTTTTGGGGTGAGCTTCACTGACCTCGCAGAAACACTTCGGGTGTAGGGTGGACAACGGTTTGAGGTTTAGGATGAAGCCGTCATGGCAAGCCGTGGCAAAAGGCTCTCCTCTGCCCAGCTCAGGCCACCAGCGATGCTCATAAACAGAGTAAGCCTGGGAGCTAGGGTGTAATGTAGGAACCTGATTACAAATAGTAGGTGTCATATAAGGAACCCTAACAAAGGCCCAAGGTTTCTTAATCAGGTTCCCACAGTAGGGTTTCGGGTTCCTTCATTGCTTGTTCCGAGGGGAAGCCTTTAGGTGTTCACTGCAGTGGATCTATTCGAGCTTCGATTTTGAGCTTCAAAGGATGTTTTGGTATTACTATTCTTTAGGGTTTATAGGGTTTAGGGCATAGGGTTTAGGGTTTAGGGTTTAGGGCTTAGGGTTTAGGGTTTAGGGTTTAGGGTTTAGGGTTTAGGGCTTAGGGTTTAGGGTTTAGGGTACATCCGCTCTGAGCCCAATAACGAAAGACCCTCCCGTGAACCCGACATACGAAGTTTCAAGCAGATGCTATACGGCTGTAAACCCTACTATAGGACTCTGCGAGCTTCATGGTTGTAGCTAAAGGGAAGGTGATGATGACAGTGATGACACTTGCTATGGCGCTGCTGGTCACGATGATGGCGGCGGGACTATGACGATTGCAACCAGCATGATGACGTGACGATGTTGATGAAGAAGAAAAAACTGATCATGATCGTAGTGTTGTTGATGGACAAAACCTTGCATGACCCTAAGGACTCTAAACTATGGGAACTATGGCATATTCCCTACAAAGGGTAATGCAGGATTTTGTCCATCAACCATTATGATGACGGGCGTGACCGCCACTATCAATATCGTCATGACCAGGTGAGGGTATTGCTCTCCCCTCCTTATTTAGGGACACAAAAAGCACATAAGCATAAGCATTTTATAGGGATATCCCTACCTTATTGGGCTGCATTATAAGGGAGTTTATATGGGATATCCCTATCCGAAGTTTTGCTTATGTGCTTTTTTGGGGTCCTACTTATACCGTTCCTTTTTCGACTGCTGCGCTCGCGATGGCCCCTTGACTGGCGTCCATATTTCCGGCTTCCGAGCCCTGCCAGGATCAGTAAAAAGCCCTAGGCCCTAAATTCTTATTCTTAAACCCCAAACCCCGAAACCCTGAAACCTTTAAAACCAAAAACCCTAAACCTCAAAGCTCAACAAAAACTGTAAAAAAAACACTAAACCCTTCAAAGCCATTTTCTGAGCCCAGGAACACCGTGTCCTGCATGGAGCCATAGTACTTGTCACACGCCTTCCACAAGAGCAATCGTTCGCACCGAGGTTTTGGGGCATGGAACTCTACCTAAACCCTAAACCTAAGGCTCTCTGAATTCGATTGAGGGAGCTCTACACAGCCCCGTACCGCTTAACGAAGTCTGCGACGTGAATCCCCAACCTGACCTATACCGGGTGTCGACCAAAATTATCTATACGTAGGGTTCTATATAAAACTAGAAAGGAAATTACAACTAGGTTTCCCTAATCGATTTCTAGTACGATGACAGCTGCACCGCCGGACCCCGCCATCAGAAGCTCGTCGGACAGGGGCGCGACATCCGGGTCCCGCACGTAATCCTGGAGTTCCAGGTCAACCCTGGCCCTAAACCGTAAGCCCAGGGAAGCGGACCCTGCGCTTGCAAAAAAAAACAGAAAAGCACTTCATATAGGCGCCTTAATAGCTAGAATAGGGTTTTGGGGCCCACTTTACACTTGTTACGGTAAAGAATCACCAAAACAGTCCTGATAATTCTTTAGGCCCCTATACTAAACACAAACGATAAGGCTGGCACGGGTCAGGATATCCGACCCAACAGTTTATCTTTGAGGTGCCTTTTGCTTCATGAAGGCGTCTAGGTCTTCGGGTGCTAGGGTATTGAGGGCTCGATGTAGGAGTTTCCGAAAATTAGGGGTACCTTATTTTGGGGGCTTATAACAAGGATCCTACTATTTTGACCCTAATTATGACAACCACCCAATAAGAGGGTCCCCTATTTTCAGAAACTCCCATGTAGGTGCTGCAGGCTGATTTTGCAGGCTTGCGGGTTCAGGGGCAGGACGAAGGCACGAGCATTCCTGGTGAATCGTTTACTCCAAAGCTGCGCTTCTAAGTAACCGGGGCAAAAAAAGTATGAACTCGTATTTCATAATGGTTCCTTTAAGAAGAAAAGTATATGAAAGTATGGCACTCCAAAGCCCAGAAAAAGTGACGGAGAGGCGGAGGAAGGTGCCTTTCGCACCTTCGGGCCTGGGGATGTAGGGTTTAGGGGTTTACTTGGAAGGGCAGGGGACTTAGTAAGGGCTCCTTAAAGGGATCTATAGGGTTCCTTAAAGGGGATCTATGGGGTTTAGGGTTTAGGGACTTAGTAAGTAGGTTATATGTAGGGTTATAATTGGGGTAACTCCATTTAGGGTACTTATAACTCTACTTATAACCTACTTACTAAGTCCCCTGCCCTTCCAAGTAGGGGTTTGGGTTAGGTACTGCCCCTTACAGTAAGAGTCTATAATAGGGCTACTATTAAGGTCCTAATATATCTATAATACGAATATTATTCAACTATTCCTGAGTGGGGGCCGTACCCAAGGTTTGGGGGCTTAGGGTTTGGGGTTTAGGGCTTAGGGCATAGATCCTCATGCAGCTCCTCCATGCTACAACCTACACAACACCCAAACCTCACCCCTAAAGCTACGCAACACCGAAAAACTCATCCTGGAACATCTGCCTGCAGCACCGAGGGGCATTTACGCTCTGGGTGAACAGGATGGCAAAAACGTACATGATGAGAAAAAGGAGGATCAAAGCCCACGAGAGGGCCTGAACTCCACTGCCGGAGCTGAGGGGATGTTAGGGCTTAAGGCTTTAGGGGGGTTTGGGGTTTAGGGTTAGGGGATGAGGGGTTTAGGGGCTTGAGGGTTTAGAGCTCAGCGGTTGGGGGTTTAGGGGTTTAGGGCTTGGGGGTTGATAGGGCTTACGACCATCTAGGGTTCAGAACTCAAACCTTTAAGCGTCAGGAGCTGGCGTGTCTGGCTTTCAACGTTTAAATTATGATGTGGCGGCGGTGGGCCTCATATGGAAGTTTCCGAAAATTAACGGTACTTTATTTTGGGGTCCTTATACTACGGGTCCTACTATTTGTGGAACTATATTAGGGCCCCATTTTCGGAAACCCCCATACGGAGCGGAACAAAACCAGATTGAAACGAGCATGCGAACCCTGAGGGGCACTGTAGGGTTCCATGCAACACTGGACAGACATTAGGGGCACCAAACCAACACCGTAGTCAGCACATCAATGGCGGCATCTTGTCCAAGTAGCATTCAGACCAAGCTAGACAGCAGGAGGCCGCGCTCCAGTGGCAAGAATAGCATTGAGATGTGCGGCTCACGGAGTGGCAACGAATAACCGGTGAACAAACATGTCGAAAAATGCTTGACTTGCATAGTATCTGCGTCGGAAAAGGTAGTAATACTATTCCATCAGGGCATTTTAGAGAAGTACGCTACATGTCCCCAAGGACCTATTCTAAATTTAGGGTTTTTCCTACTGCTCCCGTTCGATAGGGAGACGCGAAACAAAAGCATACAGTACCGGAAGACCAAGAACCTCAGCTCGAAGACCCATAAGTCATCCCGGCTTTGGCTAGGACTTTAGATTTTAGGGTTTTGTATGTTGGATTTTTTAGGTGGAGGTGTGCCTGGAAGTCACCACGACCGCTTTGCTGCAAAGAAGTGTGACCGGGAGGTTTTAGGGTTTAGGGTTTAAGTTTCCAAACTTGCTGGCCACAACCGGTGGGATGAAGGTAGGTAGGATTAAGGCTGCCTTTTAGAAGGACTATTACTTCGGGATTGTCCCACCCATGTTCATCCTACCCTTGGAGCCGTTTGACTAACTCCTGGTGCACACAACGTGAAACTTGTGGTGCAAAAGTCCTATGCTACTCCAAGAATGCTGAATCCATAAACAGCCCTAAACCCGAAGCCTAACATCCTAAACCCCAAGCATATTTAATGGGTTGCCGGGCTCATCAGGAATTTAAGGCTTCCGGCTATGGAATAGCTGCAAGGTAAGCTTAGGGCATAGGGTTTAGTGTAGGAACCTGATTGAGACACCTTGCGCCTTTATGACGGTTCCGTATATGAATCCTACTATGTCGGGGTTATAGGCTCAGGGTTTCTTAATCAGGCTCCTACCTTAGACTTGCATGTGCCCAAGCACTCTTGCCCTATACGCAAACGTCGACCAACAAAACCGAAGACTCAAAGCAAAACCCTGAACCCTAAGCTATCGTGGCGAGAACGATCGAACGCAGAGTTCAGGCAGCCTTCAGCGTGGAAAAGATGGACGTCACCAGGGTTCGAAGCGCCATAATGAAGCGGAAGATTCGGATAAACTGGACAGTTCCTGGGTTTGGAAGCTTAGGGCTTGCCTGCAGCCGAAGAGACCTAACTTTTTGAGGAAACATGTATATATATATATATATATATATACATAAACCATAATAAGAAACCCTAAAATGGTAGGCCCTGTCGGCTACAGGTAGGGTCTGGGGGGCATCGGGGACAAAGCTCTGAACCCGATATTGAATCACGGAGGCGCTGTCGAATTTCGAAGCAAGGCTTTTTGGCCCTAAACCCTAAACCCTAAACCCTAAACCCTAAACCCTAAACCCTAAACCACAGGAATCGGGGGATAGGAGTTGGGCGATGGGAGGGTGTTTGTGTAGACTCATAATAGGTTTTGAGGGGACATTTACACACAACTTTTATATAGGGACCATAAGGGAAAACGGTGAAAAAATGTTGCGACCCTAGATTATCCACTGGTATTGGGTTTAGGACTGCTTGTTGTGCTGCTGTTTTGGATCCGAAGGCAAGGAACGTTCACACCAACACAGACACACAGAATGCCATCTCTAGCAAACGGAGGGCTGTTGAGCTACCTAGGCGCTCATGGGTATGGTTCTATTCGGATACACTTCTTGAGCTCTTCTTCTCCAGAAACATGTCCCAGTCTTGCTTTAGGCTTTCACGTCTTGTGCAAGTTAGAGGCTCTCAGATCTAGGGTGTAGGGTTCGGGTGCTCAGTGTTGGTTTAGGGTTTGCGTTTTCCTCAGGGTTCAGCTTTAACGGGAAGGAACAAAAGCGTGTAAAGCACTCACAGACAATCAAACTCGGCTGGACGGATGCAGAATGTTAAACTCTCAACCATAAACCTTGAACTTCAGTCCAGTGTTTCGGGTTCAGGGTTTAGTAATTTAGGCTCTTGCAAAGCGGTACACCTTAATTTTAGCCCCTTGATAAATTCGAAAAGGGTTTGGGGTATGTTCCACAAGTGGTATAGTCATATTCCGGAACCCTGAGGAATTGGACCGGTAACTATTCGGGCTCCTACAGCAACCACAACCCTTAACAATAGGCCCCAAAAAGAAAGCCCTAAACCCTATACCCTTACAGTAAACTCCATAAAGTTGGAAACCCGATTAAGTCCAAATAGTGCTGGGATTCCCTATACATTACTCTTAAGGATTGAGGCTATGGGGTTTCCAACTTTTGGGCTTTTGCCACAACCCTGAAAGGACCACACACGGAAAGCATCCAAGGGGCTCAACAGACGAGTCAGCCGAACCAGTCGGAAGGATTTCAAACTGGTGACGCTGGCGAGGCTGCCTAAGGTCAAAGGGCACACAAAAAGGTGGGATTTAGCTACTGCCCCCTTACAGTAAGAGTCTATAATAGGGCTACTATGAAGGTTCTAATATATCGATTTTTTCCGCCACTTGGACAATCAACCCAATCTGGTTCGAGGCCCCTGGTCCTTGCAAACTAGAGGCCGCTGCTCTCCCCTGCAATTTCCACGGCACTCTCCCAAATGGAGATCACCTCTTTGCCCGCTCGGAGCTTTGAATCGGAGAGCCCGGCGTTTAGGGGTTTAGGGGCCGGGGTTCAGGGTTGTTCGTAGTTTTGAACCAGACGGCCCAGTACCCCTGAACTCAGGAATAGATCTCATTTAAAAGCAACTTCATGGGTGACGGGGTGACTGAAGGTATATTGTGTGATTAAGGGTGCTTGGCCTGGGAGCTTGAAGCCTTCAGGGGCTCGGCAGGGCTTCAAACGCCTGGACATCGGGTGCTCTGCTGTGTGCGCTGGGTTTCAGGATCATGAATCTAAGGATTTCGGTGCTGGGGCGGTGGGGCCGTAAGGGCTCAAGGCTTACATGTCTGCTGACCCTGCAAGTCCCAAAACCTTAGACCATAGACGCGCTAGACCCTAAACCCTAAATCCGAAACCCTAAACCTTGGGTACGGCCCCCACTCAGTAATAGTTGAATAATATTCATAATATAGATATATTAGGTCCTTAAAATTAGCCTTGTTATCGACTCTCACTGTATGGGGGCCGTACCTAGCCCAAGCCCCTAAATGACCTAAATCCTTAAAACCCTAAACCCACCGTGATCTCCGCAACACGGAAAGCATGTCGGTGAGGACTTTTGGGGTCGAACCCTGTTGGTGAACGGATTCTTCTTCTATTAGGGCCCCCAAAAAAGCATATAAGCAAAAATGAGGATAGGGGTATCCCATATAATGCACCTCATAATGAAGCCCAATAAGGTAGGGATATCCTTATAAAATGATTATGCTTATGTGCTTTTTGGGTGCCGAAGATAAAGGGGCTGAATGATAGAAGGAGCCGCGAGGAATGATGAACAGTGCTTAGACGGGCCAAAACAACTAGGATACCCAGTAACCTAAGAATAAAAAGGCCTCTCTTTTTGGTATTGGGAAACTTTATAAGGAACCTAGGACTACAAAAAGGGAATAAGGGTACTACTGGGCATCCTAGACAAGTTGATGAGGATAATTCGGTCGACAAGGTCTAGGGTTCTAGGATTTCGTGGGATTTACAGCTTTGGGAACTTATAAAAGCCATTGGAGCACTCTTACAGAGCCCGTGTAGAAGCCTTGCCCTTATAGAGCTCTTCTAGGAACGGATGCATGATAACGTCCACCCAGACCCCATCCGTTCCCACGGAGCATCCATGTCCCAACCATGATAATGTCCACCCAGACCCAACCCGCTCCCGCAGAGCATCCATGTCCCAACCATGATAACGTCCACCCAGACGCCATCCGATCCCGCAGAGCATCAATGTCCTAACCATGATAGCGCCCACCCAACCCTAGCCAGCTGCATGATAAAGACCGGCGGTCGGTTCTCCGTAAGAGCTCACTAAATCATAATTGCGATTTTTGCTTTTTGACCACTTCAGCATTAAAGTAATGTTCTAAGGGGATCTAATTTTGGGATCCCACCAGGGGTCTGGATTATTGTCTCGGGATTTAGGTTGGGGCTTTAGGGTTTACGCTTCAAGAATTCCTTCGATTTGATATCAGATGGAGCTGTGGCGAGCTTCGGATTGCCGAATGACTTCAACTGTAAGAGGATAACTTATCCAAAAAGCATAATCTATAATGGTGTTGAACTCATCTTTGCGCGCCCTTGCAGCAGGTTTAGTGTTTAAGGGCCAGAAAAGCTGTCTTGAACCACGAGACCCGCACAATGCCCAAACTCAAAACCCACTGCGACCCTCCACTCAGTAAGCCCAGGTGTTCGACCGGGTCGCCACGATCAGCGTGTCTAGCCAAATCCAGCAACAGCCTTCAGCACAGAAGACATTGAAACCTGCCGGCTGAGGTGTCAGCCCAAAGGGTCCAAGTACCATTATAGTACTAGGTGGGGCTTCTAGGGCCTTTGAAAAACATTAGTAAATAAGATCCTCTTAAGCCCAATAAGGGAAAATATAAAATGTCCCAAAGCCCCACCTAGAGTAGGTAGTTTGGCCACCAAAGTATATACCATGCCATTACTTGGACCCTTTGGGCAGAGCTTCCTTCGTCATCTTCGGGGTTTCGCTGTTCTTGGCTTACTTTACGGTTCAGGGTTTAGGGTTTAGGGTTTAGGGCCTGCTGTTGCTCTAGCTCTTGCAAGTATGCCGGTTAAAGGCGAGGGCTGTGCTATGATCATTGAGGTCACTAATTACTGCAAGCACTTGCTTGTCCAGCCTGTTAGGGGAGCTGAAGGTGAACCCTTGAGGATATAAAATGATTATAGTACCCTCAAAGGGTACCTACTCTACTGGTACCCTAAGCCCTGATCCCTAAATCCGACGCCTTATTCTAGTACGCCAAGCAGCGAGGTTACCTGCTCTACTACTAGGAGAAACTCCCTTAGAACCATCATAAAAGCAGCAGTTTTAACGACCCCTGGGTTTTTTTAAGAATAAACACACAAAAAAGCTTTCCCAAGGACACAACAGGTACTAGCAACTTCTGAACCCGAATTCCCTAAACCATAAACCCCTAAACCCTAAACCGCTAAACCCCCAAACCCCCCAAACCCTTGACCCCCTTGCAACTCCACATGGGTGGTTGTCAAAATTAGGGTCCCTTTCTTGGTCCCAAATATAATACAGCCCCTAATATTTAGGGTACCCAAAAAGGGACCCTAGCGCCTCGTCCTAGGATTCGCAAGGTCAGCTCCAAAGCGAAGAGCGCGGTGTAGACAATCTGAATGGCGAAGAGCTCCTCGACTTGTGCTTGAAAGTCCTTTAGGGTTTAGGGCTTTAGGGCTTAGGGGTTTAGAGTTTAGGGTTTAGGGTTTAGGGGTTTAGAGTTTAGGGCTTAGGGTTTCGGGTTTAGGGTTTAGAGTTTAGGGTTTAGGGCCTTAGGTTTTTGTTTAGGGCTCTTTTCCACCTGTCTAGCAGCTAGAATTCCTTTACCAGGAGGAGCCTGTGGTCCCTTAGGGCTTAGAGTTTAGGATTTGGGGTTTAGTAATTTTTTAGGGTGAGTATTCAGTGTACCCTAAACCCTAAAGCCTAGATCCTAAACCCTAGACTTACAACCCCAATAAGCCACAGAAATGAAAGGCTAAACTTTCCGATTCCTACGAAAATATAAGAACCCCAAAGAGTTTAAAGGTTAGGTATTGGGGATCTAAGTAGATCCTAAAGCAGGCTGAGGCCTGAAGTTCGAGTTGCTCGGTCTCTCTGCCATGGACGGGCTTCTTGAAGGACAGATATACTAGGATACCCAGTAACCTAAGAATAAAAAGGCCTCTCTTTTTGGTATTGGGTAACTTTATAAGGAACCTATAAGGACTACAAAAAGGGAATAAGGGCACTACTGGGCATCCTAGTATACCAGCTTCGGGTGGTGTTAAAGGCACCTTTTTCCGCCTGCTTACGCTGTTCAAGCTAACGGATCCAGGCTTTGGGTTTCGAGTTCAGGGTTTAGGTCTCTTGGCTTAGGGTTCAGGGCTCAGGGTTTAACCCTAAACCCTAAACCCTAAACCCAAAACCCTAAACCCAAAACCCTAAACCCTAAACCGTCTTGGTTTCAGGTTCAGGGCTCAGGGTTCAGGGTTTAGGTCCTTTGGGGTGGGGCTCAGGGTTCGAGGTTTAGGTCTCTTGGCTTAGGGTTTAGGGATTAATTTAAACCCTAAACCCTAAACCCTAAACCGTTAATTAGGGTTTAAGTTGAGGTCTTTTCGTTTAGGGTCTACGGATTAGGGTCCAGATCTTTGGGTTTAGGATTTAAGTAAATTAGGGCCCCTTTTTGGGTACCTTAAATAATAGGTGCCGTACTATAATAGGGACCCAAAAAGGGGCCATAATGTCGACCACCAACCAGGTCTCTGTTCCACGAATTAGGTTCTGAAGCCTCAAGACTAAAGCATTAGGAGCCCAAAGTGCGTCTCGGGGCACATTCCCCGCGATGACCTAAATCCCAAAACCTCTACCCCAACCCTATACCTTCAATCCTAAACACCCTTAACCGGTAGCCTAAGACCCTACTGTAGGGCCTTTAAGAAAGAAGAGGGATATGACATAGAATGAACACTCTTCGTAAATTTTCCAATCCCTCTAAACGCTGAACCTTAAACCCCACCCCGCCCTTGGCTTGGGGTTCAAAGACTATATTAGATATATAGTAACCTCGGAAAAAAAGGGTGTCCTTTTTGGTTTAAAGGGGATATAAGGGAACCTAAACCCTAAACCCTAAACAAGGTGATAAGGGCCCGCTCTGGGTCCTAGTAAGTCATCTGCACCCTAAACGCGGGCCTCCAAAGTCCCAGACCCTAAAGCCGTGAACAATAAAGCTCCAAAGCCCTAAACCCTGAATCCCAAAAGCCTGAAAAGCCCTAAACCCTAAACCCTCAACTTCCCTGAAAGCCCTAAATGGCCCAAAAGCTCTAAACTTAAACCCTGAACGCTGAAGCCCTAAACCCTACACCCTAATACCCCTAAACCCTGAAGACCTAAACTCCCGAATTCTAAGACCCTAGCACCCTGCGACCCTTTGAAGGAATCCTTCAAGGAACCCTGAGCAAAAAACTCCGGAACACCCCAAACTCGGACATCAAGGCTCTGGTGGTCGAGCCGGGTAGTTTGCACTCCTTGGCTCTTTGGGGCTTCAAGGTTTAGGGTTCAGGCTTGAGGGATGGTTTAGGCGTAAGGGCTGTAGGGTTGAGGGCTTCAAGCTTTAGGGATGGTTTAGGCGTAAGAGCTTTACTTGGAAGGGCACGGGACTTAGCAAGTAGGTTATAAGTAGAGTTATAAGTACCCTAAATGGAGTTGCCCCAACTATAACCCTACTTATAGCTTACTTACTAAGTCCCCTGCCCCTCCAAGTAGGGTTTAGGGCTTCAGGCTTTGGGGGTTTTGGGGTAGAGAAGATTTTGCCTGGCTTGTATGTAATTACTTGGAGGATCATGGGACTTAGTAAGTAAGGTTATAAGTACCTTAATTGGGCTTATAAGTAGTTATATGTAGAGTTACCCTGATTATAACCCTGGTTACTAAGTCCCATGATCCTTTAAGTAGGGTTCGATAAGGGCTGTCTAGAAGTTGTTAGGAGTTATGTTAAGAGTTCCACATGGGTTGTCAATTTTCTTGGTGAGGATGCCAGCCGTTTAGCAAGGTCTCTACTATAAGGTGTATCAAGGGTTCTTGTTTCTCGAGGGCCCCCTGGCCCCCCATCAAGAATCAAGATGGAACGGGTTACTCTTGTTTAGGGCTTCGGGCGTGGGACGCGAAGAAGCGTTTAGGGTGTAGGTGTAGGGTTTCGGACGGACTTCCGGATCCCTTTTGAACTCGCCGATTTCGCGCCCTGCTGAGTTGCTATTGTTAACTGGAGCCGGGGCTTGAGGTGGATTATGGTCAAGTTATGAAGAACTGTCATGTGACTACTGTTAATGACTAGAGCCGGGGTTAGAGCTGGATTATGGTCTAGTTATCGTGAACTGTCCCAAGGAATCGTACTAAGTACTTAGGCCCTGCTTGCACGCCTTGGAACCAACATGAAAACAGTATTGTTTGCAACTCAGTGGAGTTTCATCATGAAAAAAGCAGATTTCTAAGAATGCTGAAGCCGACTTTTGAGGATCAGGGGACTTACTTAGTGAGTAAGGTTATAAGTATACGTACCCAAATAATACCCGTAGTTACTAAGTCCCATGACCCTTTTAACAAACAGTAGAAGCCCAAATGTTGGAAACCCAATAGCCTCAATCCTTAAGATCAATGTAAAGGGACTCCCAGCAGTCTTTGGCCTTAACCGGGTTTGCAACTTTATGCTATACCCCCCCTAAGAACCATAATAAAAATACTATTCGTAACATTCTCCTGGCTTTGAATATGAACAAAAATGAAAAAGTTATTCTTAAGGAGACTATAGTATGGGGGGTTTACTGTAGTCAAAGCAAAACCGAACCCTAAAGCATTGGAACGTCCTGGGCTCCCGGGTTCCCTCATTCCTGAATACACGGTTTAGGGTTTAGGGTTTAGGGTTTAGGGTTTAGGTTTTAGGGTTTAGGGTTTAGGGTTTAGGGTTTCAGAGTTCAACGTGTCAGAACAACTATACCTACTAGGGGCCCCCACCCTGTAAGAGTGGTATACTAGGAAATAACGTCAAGGATGCGCACCTTGCGAAGGGCCCTACTATAATCCTTGTAGTCACTATTACAGGGTGGGGGCCCCTTCTAAACTATACTCCCCTTAGTCAGAAATAGTTCCGAAGGAGACCATATGGGTGGTTGTCAAAATTAGGGTCCCTTTCTGGGTACGCTAAATAATAGGTGCCGTATTATATTAAGGACCCAAACAGGGACCCTAATTTTGACAACCACCCATATACGATAGTGAAGATCATCTCATAAGGGCCCAAAGGTAGACAACTTGGCTTCTGGACCACCGGGGTTTCGACCGCTGCCTCATGGGCAGGCTCGCTCTTTGGCCTTCAAACCTTGAACCCCTCCTTACGAGTTAAACTTTTAGCCTCCTTATTATAGCTCATATAGAAACCCAAAAAGTTAAATTCTAAGAGCCAACCAGAAGAACGCCAAGAAACAGCGTGGATCACAACGTTATGCTAACTTTATGGTAGCCTTATGGTAATTTTATGGTATCCTTATGGTAATTGTGGTAACCTTATGGTAGCCCTAAACCCTAAACCCTAAACCCAAAGGAGCCCTCAGGCGTGGCCGATGCCTTTGCCGGCGTCGCTGCACGTCTTCGCAGAAGCTGGGGATGGCTTAGGGTTTAGGGTTTAGTTTAGGGTTTAGGGTTTAGGGTTTAGGGTTTAGGGTTTAGGGTTTAGGGTTTAGGGTTTAGGGTTTAGGGCTTCCCTCCCAGCCTCTGAGCAGCCCTTCAACCAAGTTACCCAGAGACTCCAATATCCCTCAATTAAGGAATATTCCTTAAATTATAGTAGGATCCTTAATATGACTTAAGGAATATTCCTTAAATTATAGTAGAATCCCTAATATGACTTAAGGAATATTCCTTACTTAAGGGATATTGGAGTCTCTGGGTCGGAGCTGTGACGGCGCTCTTCGGGGGTATCGGGATTGGCCGGCCGGTCTGTGCAGAACTCGTCGCTTCGCGCGGTACAGACGCGAGCGTCGCCATCAGCGCTCAAAACGCCCGCATCACGCGGACGGATCGGTTGTGCCAAGAGCTCACGGGTTTTGCCTCGCATCCTTGGCCATCGAGGAAAAGGGCTGAGATTCCCCTTCAAGGGGGCGGGTTGGAGCTTGTGGCGTGGGGCTTTCTGTTTAAGTTTGGGGAGCAGTCTTTAGTGTTTAAAGTTCGGGGTCTACGGATTTGGTTAAAAATATCTAACCCCTAAACCCTACGGTGAATCCTTAGATCCCTAGTCTCCGACCGCAGGCCTGAAACCCCGAACTCTCAAGCCCTTAATCCTAAAGCCCTCAACGCGGAAGCCTGAAGCCTGAACCCAAACCCCTAACGTAGGCTTTAAAGGTTTAGAGGTTTAGGGTTTAGACATTTAGGGTTTAGAGGTTTAGGGCTAAGGGTGTCGGCTTTAGAGGTTTAGGGTTTATTAGGGGTTTAGTTAGAGGTTGAGGGTTTAGGGTTTTGGTCGTGCGATGACAGGCAGGGTTTGTGCCAGCGACCAAGTGTCAAGCCCATCTCAACATCGATTCCCAGCACCACGGCATTGCTGAGGACAACGAAAGCCCAGAACCTTTTCTGTTACGTTTTCGAGGGTCCGGCAGTAGTAGTAGTAGTAGTAGTAGCAGCAGCAGCAGCAGTAGTAGTAGTACTACCACTACTACTACTACTACTACTACTACTACTACTACTACTACTACTACTACTACTACTACTACTACTACTGCTACTACTACTAGTAGTACTAGTACTAGTACTAGTACTAGTACTAGTACTAGTACTAGTAAGGAGGAGGAAGAGCCCGCGAATCGTCGCATTGCTGGGCCTGGTTATTGCGAACTTTCCGCCTGTCTTCGCCCGTTCTGCCAGGATGAAGTCCCAAACCTACCGACATAGCCATAAAGGTAGTTCTCTAAATGAGGGTCCAAATATAGGTCCCCTATATCATACGGCACCCTTATGACAAGGACTCTAAAATGGACCCTAGCTTAGACAACTGCCCAAATACATATATATATATATATATATATATATACATATATATATATATATATATGTAGGCATGTAATTGTACATGTATACACATATACATTTGCGTTTGACCCCTTCTTGGCGCCACTGTTAGCTGTTCTCCGTTCGTGGCACTCCGTGCCGAGAGCCTCTAAGGACTGGGCCACAACGAGCCTTGTGCAGGTTTGCTAAGGGCTTTGGGGTTTAAGGGTTTAGGATTTAGTGTGGGTTTAGGATTTTAGGGGTTTAGGCTGTAGGGTTTGGGCTTTTCTTTGTTATGCGCCGTGGCCTTTCTCCTCAGCGGCCCGTCTTGAGGTTTGAGGGTTTGGGCTTTATGGCCGTTTGTGGACCGGTGCCGGAACACGTTTCATTGGGACCATGGTCCCTCAAGAAAGCTAGCTCCTGGTCATTAACCTTAACCCCTAAATCCTAAACCCTAAACCCCTAAACCCTAAACCTGCAACCCTAAACCCCCACAACGAAAAACAAATCCTGCTCAGCAGGGCCAGAACTGGCTTGGCTTTGCCGCTTTGGCGGGAAGAAAGAAAGCACGGGTTGGCGGTTTAGGGTTTACTTGGAAGGGCAGGGGACTTAGTAAGTAGGTTATAAGTAGGTTTATAATTGGGGTAACTCCATTTAGGGTACTTCTAACTCTACTTATAACCTACTTACTAAGTCCCCTGCCCTTCCAAGTAGGGTTCCGGCCTAAACTTTGGACGTGTTATAAGGCGGGGGCTGACAGAGAAAGAAGGAAAAGCCTGCTGTAAACGGGCTTTCACAGCTCATCGCCACAGTACGATGAACTCCACACAGCCTTGTGGCGCAAATGAGCCACAAACCGAAAAAACGTGAGCCCCAAGCCGCAAACCCTCTTAGGGTTCTGCGCTAGGGTCGTTATATTCTTTGATTAAGGGGGCCTGGGGTATCTGGCTAAGCCTTACGCCCGAAACCCTGAGGCCAAATGCGCCAGGGAACATCTCAAAGCCTGGATGGGCCACCAGTAGCTGTATCCAGAAGCAGCAGCCATGGGAGTCACCGACCTCTCACAGTCGCAAGCCCCGGAACCCTAAATCCCTAAACCCCTAAACCCTAATGCCCTGAAACCCAAAATCCCCCAAACCCCTAAAACCCTGAACCCCCAAACCCTAAGCCCCCTAAACCCCCCAAACCCTAGGGCCCCCTCACTCCCAAAACCCCTAAAGACCCCAACACCCCTAAAGACCCCTAAACCCCTAGCCCTTGACCCTACATCCCCAACACCCCTAAACCCCTATAACCCCTAAGCCCCAAAACCCCTAAACCCCTATAACACCTAAACTCCAAGGGTAAAAGGAGGGACCCTTAATAAGGACCCCTAGGTGTATACCCTTAATATAGCCATCATATACCCATTATATAGCCCATGAAAGGGTAGGGGTCCCCACTAAGGGTCCCTCCTTTTCCCCTTTGATAAAACCTATGAAGCCTTCAACTCCAGAAAAAAGCCTTGAGCTCTCGACCTTAGATCTTCTTGACGGGCTGATACCCTTGTTTCTCAGCTTCCTTACGGAACACCACAGGGTTTAAGGTTTAGGGTTAAAAATATGTACACATTAAAAACACACAGAACCCTACAAAAAAAGCTATACACCCTAAATTCCACAATCTGTATAAGCCTTAACCTCCCCAAACGCTACAGCCCTAAATTCCAAACGCTGCAAGAGTTCCCAGCCACCTGAGGGCTCTTTGCAATCCGAGAGAAGCGCCGTCCTCGCAAGGGCTGCTGTCATTCCACGGGATTCCATGGGGTTAGGAGTTTAGGGCGTTAGGACTTTAGGGCTTTTAGAGTTTAAAGCTATTTGGGTTTAGGATTTAGGGTCTCGGCCTTAGAAAACTTTATTGGGGTTTCGGGCTTTGAGGGGGATTCTAAACGCTTACGGGCCTTCGGTCAGATAGCTATTTAGCTATTTAGGGATCAAGAAGGGTCGTTTGGGGGCTTTGGACTTCGGCGTTGGGGTGCAGGTTCTTTGGCGGCAAGGGGGGTTAATTGTGCCAAGGATCCTACCTAGACCCCCAAAAGTAGGTAAAGTAATGGCCCAAAACCTATAAAAGGCAATGATTCTACATACTTTGGGGGTCCAGGTAAGGGTTTAGGATGTTTGGGGTTTGGCTCTGGCACGTCGTAACTCCGTATGAATGCTGTCAGGGTGTTCCAATCGTTGAGACTCCTCTGCTTGCCCGGTTACCATGAAGCACCAGGAACACTTTAGGGTTTGGTGCTTAAGGCCTTAGTGTTTTGGGGTTTGGGGTCGTAGGGTTTGGAGTTTACCGGAACATTATTCGAATTGCACGCAACAGCAACAGAAGTGACCACCGCAACCTACATGAATGGTCGAGCAATGTAAACTCGCTGTAGAGGTATAACGTCTTAATAATACCCTGAAGCTTGCTACATTTCGCCAATGCTCGCTCCGCTATGTTCGTAGGGATTCTCGCTTCTGCCACCAGGACAAGCACCTCCTATCCGAACAGCCTATTACCCTCTGGGTAGTTCTCTAAATTAGGTTCCTCTTAGGATCCTTTTTATAAGGCTGCCGTACTATCTGGGGGACCCAGAAAGCAAACACCAAATTTAGAGAACTAACTATCTGTCAGACGATATGTGGGACTCACACGAGCCGACACAACTCAACCCTAATATAGCCTTAATGATTAGAATAAGGTTTCGGGGTAGATTATAGAAAAGTCATAATAAGGAACCATCGAAACAGTATTAGTAAGTCTTTAAGCCCATGACTTAGTCTCGTTGCGAAGGCCCCGATCCCAAACACTAAGAAGCCAATCCACCCCCTCCAATGCACTTGGCCGACTTCTGAACCCCTCCTAAAACTTAAACTTTTGGCCTGCTAATTATAGTCCATATAGAAACTCAAGAAGTTAAAGCCTAAGAGCCAATGAGAAGAACGCCAGGAGTAGATCGACTCATGAACAGCTCCGACCCCTAATAAAGCCTTCTTAGCCCTAAACCCTAAACCCCAAACCCTCAAACCCTACACCCCTGCAATGCACAGCCAGGGTTCGCGTCTGGCTGGAATTCACCATGTGAGCTGTGTCTCGGCGTTGTCGGTCGTCTTCCTGAGACGGGTGGTGACAAGGAGTCTTAGGGTGGTGGGGGGGTAGGGGCCCAATAAGCGCCGAATAACTCCCCTATCCCCCTCCCCCTTACCCCCCCAAAGGGTCCCTACGAGGTGAGCAAAGCGAAGGTCTATAGTAGTAGCAGTAGTGCTAGTTCATAGGGACCCTTAGCGGGTAGGGGGAGGGGGGCTACTGGCACTGGCACTGGCAATTTCGGTTTAAGGCTTTGGAGGGCTGATACGGAACGACAATGACGACCACTACCACTACCCCTACCCCTACCGCTACCACTACCACTACCAGTACAACTACCATTGCCTCTACCACTACCACAACCACGACCCATTACCACTAACCTACCACTACCCTACCCCTAGCCCTACCCCACCCCCTCCCCCTACCCGACCCCGACCCCCACCCCGACGGTTTAGAAACTTCTCAATTCGGTTCCGTGGAATGGGGCTTCGAGCTTTGGGGCGTCGAGTTTAGAACTCCCAGGTTTCTCAAGTGACAAAAACACTTGTTTTCAGATGAACTAATGTTGCTCCTTCATATTCATTAGTGGGATGTGAGTATGGTCTCGGGCTTAAAGGGTTGAGGAGGTTGAGGGTTTAGGGTTCCGGCCACGTCTCCGTGTAAGTGGCCAGGAGCTGCGACGCCACGGTCTTGTCGGTACCTGCGCGAGGTGCTGAGAAAGGTACAAGGCTGCAAGACAACGCCAACTCCTGAACCTTAAGGCCTAAACCCCAAACCTTAGCCCGTATGCCCTAAACCCCTAAACCCCTAAGCCCAAGACCCTGTAAACCCTAAAGCCTCGGCCCTAAACCCTTTTAGGGTTTAAAGTTCAGGGCTTGGCTTGCACCGATAGGCGCTCCTTGTCACAATGAACCTTAATGCTCTCCAACAACCCTAAACCCTAAACCCTAAACCCTAAACCCTAAACCAGCTCACTGGACACCCTCGGGACATTATCCAAGCCTGCAATCCTTTGAAGCCTGGAGCGCCGGGCTTGGGGGGTTTAGGGGTTTAAGCATACCCTAAACCCTAAACCCTAAACCTGCCTTATAGGGTTCGTGGTCTAGGATTTGGGGTTTAGGGATGGTAAGGATTCTTACGATTGGTGTTTTACGGGCATTGGTTGTAGTTGTTCTTGAAATGAGGTGTTTTTCTTTTCGGGGTTCCTGGTATTACGGTCCTTAGAAGTTTTTGTTTTTTTGAAGCTCACTGTCTCGAGCTTGAGATGCATGGTTTACATGCTGACGAGGCACCTAATTATGATTTTGTACATGGTCATGATGGACTTCTATAAGACTCTATCAGACTTCAGCGGTGTTCCTTGCAGGTGCTGAGAGGGGCGTGGGAGGTTTCGGTATTTTCGGTGACGTGTTGCAAAAGGCCTTGATCTCCCTGGCTGACTGGACTCTGTAAGGGGAGTGAGAAGTGGCGAGGAGGAGAGTGGAGCAGGGAGAAGAGCGAAGGGAAAGGGAGAGACGGGAAAAAGTGATTAGGGTTTAGATGTTAAGGGTTTAGGGCTTTAGGGATTCTGACAGTCTAAGGTTTAGGTTTCGAAGGCACGGAGAGCTGGAATTTTGCTGGCTGCGTCTGAAAATCGCTTTGGTGCATGCCCACTCTGGCAACTTACCTGCCCAAAAACTATGATCCTTTCTTTGTCGGTTATGTGGGTGGTTGTCAAAATTAAGGTCCCTTTTTGGATACCCTAAGTAGTCGGTGCCGTACTATATTAGGGACCCGGAAAGAGGCCCTAATTCTGACAACCACCCAATGTAGAGGCTCGAGGATCCAATCACGCGGCAGGCCCTAACCCAAACACATGAACTTGAAGGCAAGGCTAAACTGAACTTAATGAGACCCCTAGCAACAAAACTATAGATTTAGTTGTTTCTTAGCGATTAAAGGAACTAGAAATTCAAACTGTTTGTGAGTACCTCTAAGAAAGCTAAACTCCTAAACACTAAACCCAATTTTCGCTGTTTCTTAGGGATTAAAGGAACCAGAAATTCGAGTACCTCTAAGAAAGCTAAACTCATAAATACTCTAAACCCAAACCCAAAGCAACAGAGTGGCGCCTCGCGCCCCCACCGGGAACTCGCCTCCATCATCTGAAGGTGACACAGCTCCTCAGTTGCAGGTCAGGGTTCCGGGGTTGAGGAGTTTGGGGTTTTGGGGTTTAGGGCGGTTTAGGTTTAGGGATCGGGTTTAGGGCCTCTGGGGTTTGGGGTTTGGGATTTAGGTTTTCCATACGGTATGGGGTTTCGGTTAGGGCTCAGGGTTTACAGGTTTAGGGTTGAGGGGCTCAGGGTTGCTGGTTTACGCGTATGGGTGTTCGGTTAGAGTTTAGGCTTAAGTTTTAGGCTTAGGGTTTGGGGCTTCAGGGCTTACCGTTCAGGGTCTGGGGTGTTGGCGGGAGTCCAGGGCTAGGGGAGCTCTAAGCCCTAAACCCCTAGAAGCCCGAAACCCTGAACTCCAAATCCCGTAGATAAAGCCCAAACACTCTCGACACCACCATCCGTGACAGCTTGTGGTTCGTTTAGGGTTTACGGTTCAAGATCTAAGTTTCAAGTTGTGGGGTTTTGGGTTTAGGGTTGGCTCCAATACTTTCGGAGCCAACACTACCTAAAATCCCTGCACCTTACAGGGTTTGGGTTTGTGACTTAGGGTTTGGTTGAACTGGAGTTTAGGGTTTTGGGTTTGGGGATCTGCATCAGTATTTAGGGTTTACAAGGAGCCGCAAATTCGCGGCTCTAAGGCGCTCGGGTAAGGGTTTACGGCTAAGCGCGTAAGGCTTAGGGTTTGGGATTTAGGATCTGGGGCTTAGGGTTTAGGGCTTAGGGGCCTTTAGGGTTCAGGACGTGTGCTCCCGTTTTCGTTTCTGTAGCTTCGGAATTGACTGCAGCCTCGGCTGGTTTTGGCCTTGCATGCTTCGCACCGGATCGTCCGCAAGCGAGAGAGAGACGAGAGAGAGGGAGAGAGAGGGAGAGGGAGAGGGAGAGGGAGAGGGAGAGGGAGAGGGAGAGGGAGAGGGAGAGGGAGAGGGAGAGGGAGAGGGAGAGGGGGAGGGAGAGGGAGAGGG
>CAJNDT010000391.1:1234663-1280498 GCA_905221615.1 Symbiodinium sp. CCMP2592
GGAGAGGGGGGAGAGGGGGAGAGGGGGGGGAGAGGGGAGAGGGAGAGGGAGAGGGAGAGGGAGAGGGAGAGGGAGAGGGAGAGGGAGAGGGAGAGGGAGAGGGAGAGGGAGAGGGAGAGGGAGCGGGAGAGGGAGAGGGAGAGGGAGAGGGAGAGGGAGAGGGAGGGAGAGGGAGAGAGGGAGAGGGAGAGGGAGAGGGAGAGGGAGAGGGAGAGGGAGAGTTTAGGGCTTAGGGTTGAGGGGATGTCGCTGGGCTAGGAACTCGGATGCAGGATTACTCTTTTCAGGGCTCAATGTTCTAAACTCTAAACCCTAAGCCCTAAGTGCAAGCGCCTTATGAAGCCCGAACAGCAACAACAAGAATGAGAGCAAGAACGAGAACAAGGCCTTCACCCTGCGCACTGCCCTTGACACCCTATACCTAAACCCTTCCTACTGAACCCCACCCCCCGAACCCTAAGCACCAGACCCTCAACCTGCTACACATTTTTGGCAGCTGTGCCAGAATTTCGCCCAGGCTCTGCTGAAGCTGAACCTTGGAAGGAGGTGCCCAGTGCTCCAAGGGATTTAGAGCTTTGGGTTTGTTAGACTGGGCTTGCTGTGGTCGTCGCTCTCGAACATAACATGGTTTGAGTAGCGCATGTGATGTATTTTGGCCACCCGAAGCCGAAAAAACACCCACAACGGCCATGTAATCTACAACAAAACACAGTCACCTGCGCAAGTACGTATGTGCAGATCTGTATCTGTTGCGTTCGTTTGTGCCACATCCTGGGGTGTGGAAGTGTGTCTGCGCGCGTGTGAGAGAGAGAGAGTGAGTGAGAGACAAAGGGAGAGTTCGTGTATGTGTATATGTGTATGTACCCCTTGATGTATGCTTGTATGTATATAGGTAGGTATGTATGTATGCATGCATGTAGGCAGCCAGGCAGGCAGGCATGCACGCAGGCAGGCAGGGAGCCCGCTATCCCTGTATTTACTCCAGCCCACGTAGGTGCCTCACACCCGGCATGCTGGCAATACCACAAGCACTTGTGGGCACGCAAAGGCATCAATGCATCAAGCCATATCTCTCTGCACGTCGTTCGCATGCACGTACATGCCTGCATGGAGGCGAATCCTAAACCCTAAACCCTAGACCCTAAACCCCTAAATCCTAAACCCAAAACCCTAGACCCTAAACCCTAAACCTGCAGAAACTTGCTCTTGACGCAGGAGGAGTGGGAAAAAAGGACAGGACCAACGCTGAGCGAGGCCTTGCCCGGGTAGGGTTTGGGGTTTAGGGTTTTAGGGTTTAGGGGTTAGTTAGGGGCTTTGGGGTTTAGGGGCTTTGAAGTTTAGGGGTTCGGGGTTTAGGGTTTTAGGGTTTAAGGTTCAGGGTTAGGGTTTGGGTTTTAGGGTTTAGGGGTTTGGGGTTTCGGGTTCAGGATTTAGGGTTTAGGGGGCAGAATTGCAAGGATAGGTTGCATGAACTGGTCGAGCCAGTATATGACTGCCCAAAAGAGCCTCCACCCTACATCCTCCCTGAATCCCTAACCCCCAAACCCTACATCGTGCCCCAAACCCTCAACCCTTCTAATTCACCAAAGCCCCTTCGAAAGCCCTAAGCCCCAAACCCTCCTAGCCCTAGAGCCGCATAGATTTAAGGTTAAGCCTCGAGCCCTAAACTGCAAACCCCAAAACCCAAAAAAACTCACCTGCCCTCTTCAAGAAACTCTGCCAATGAGCCCACCAGATTTAAACACAACTGTCTGCAACAACAATCCTTCAACACAACAACACCGCCCTACTTCAACCGATACGATGGTTTCGTATTCATGTTTGACATGTGTACAGATATAGCCATACATAAATATACACATACATGTATACATATATATATATATATATGTATACTGTATATGTAAACAAGGTCATAACATCTGACACCATGTCTGAACTTGGCTAAAGCACTCGCAACACCCAAATATCAACAGAAACCGTAGAATTTGAAACCCTAAACCGACACCCGAAACCCTACACCCCAAATCCTTATCCCCAAACCCGGAACCCTGACCCTCCAAGCCCCAAACTCGGAAGCCACCGAGCCACTGGTTCATCTCAGGAGGCTCTGGAATGTCCGGAATATCGTCGAACGCCAGGCGCTGCAGCAACTCCATCCTTTGCTTGCAAAGTCGTTAGCAATTCCTTTAAGCGTTCCTTTCCTTCACCTACTTGTCCACTATCCTTGGGAACTAAAGGTTAACCTTTGAGATTGCATCGGGATTATATAGGAATTATGGTACCCCAAAAAGGTAAACGGTTACCTACTTCACTACAAATCCCAAACCCTAAGCTTATGGTAGGGGTATATATGCCAAAACGGTTCAAGGTTACCTACTCTACTGCTAGATTTCTGGATTCTTTAAGGGTTCCTTCGCATCCTTTGGGGGCTCTATGGATTCCATATGGGATCTTGCCGGCTCTTTTCTGTGCGCGTTCAAGGCACCTTGGACCATTACAGGCGCGGGGTCCAATGGGGTTCCCTGAGGTTGAGAACCCTAAACCCTAAACCCCTAAACTCTAAACCCCAAACCTTAAACCCCTAAACTCTAAACTCTAAACCCTAAACCCCCTAAACCCTAAACCCCTAAACCCTAAACTCCTAAACCCTAAACTCTAAACCCTAAACCCCAGGCCCAGTTGCTGTTGCTGTTGACTTCTTACGAGGCCCCGAGGTTTGAGATCGTAGTGTAAAAGGGCTTCGGGTTCGGGGCGCAGGGTGTAAAGTCTGGGGCTTAGGCTGAGGGGTTTATACGGTTTAGGGTTTAGGGTTTAGGGTTTTTACCCTAAACCCTAAACCCTAAACCCTAAACCGTATAGGGATTGAAGTTACGGGTTCAGGGTTTTAGGTTTGGGGTTTGAAGGTCCGGGGGCAACCAGCGGAGCCCAGGTTCAGAGATCAGAGTTTCGTGCGACTGGCTTACATTAGGGTGGTTGTCACAATTATGATCCCTTTTTGGGCCCCTATCATAGTACGGCACCTATTATTCAGAGTACCCACAAAGGGACCCTAATTTTGACAACCACCCATTTGAGGGTTCAGGCACTGTGTTTAGGGCTTGCGGGATGGAAGGCTTGGGGCCGGAGGGGCTTGCGGCTTTCGGGTTTAGGGTTGACGGTTGAGGGTCAGCCTGATCAAAAGGAGCCCGAGGTCGAGGTGGCACAGCAGTACCAACGCTTTCACCCTGAAGAGGAGCACGAGGTCGAGGTGGCACACCAGTACCAGTGATTTCACCCGGAACAGGAGCACGAGGTCGAGGTCCCACCGTCGGAGGGTATGGGCTGGAGCCCCAGTCAGTTCCCCATGCCGCAGGGGTCTCTGTATGCAGTCGTGGGACAACCCAGTAATGAATCACATCACTGGCCGAAGCCTTTCCTGATGGACAACATCCTGCACTGCACCCTACACCAATGGCTGAACTTTTGAAGTAAGCAGGAAGAATAAGCTTTCAGAACGGCTCCTCTCAGGAACAAGTCCAAAAAGTGTTTAATTATTGTATCCCAAACCCTAAACACTAAACCCTAAAGCCCTACAGCCGTATATAAGAAAACCCCCGGGATGGTCATGGCATATCCCTTCTCGTCTGGGCCGTCTTCAAGGGTCCCACAAAAGCGAAGTGCCCAAAGCGCCTAAACCCTAAACCCTACACCCTAAACCCTACTGATTCTTTTCCCCCTACGAAGGTAGCAGAAAAGCACCTGATAACTTTGAGATCCAAGAGAGAAACCATAGCCCCAAAAGCAAAAAGACTACGGTTTAGGGTTTAGGGTTTAGGGTTTAGAGCTTAGGGTTTAGCCTAGAGGGAAAAGAACACATACAGCACCCTCATCATAGAACCACCCAAAACCGAAATGCCTGACCCCTTGACCCCAATACCTAATCCCTACCTTGACCTGCCAAAACCTACTTTTTCGTAGGTTCTTATTCGAAACCCTAATATGGATTTAGGGACCCTACTTTTTTGTAGGTTTTGATAGGTTAAGGTAGACCCTAAACTTCCCCTTAAAGAAAGGAAACCCGAAAGGGTGTCCGTAAAGAACCCCCAAACAGATCCGGGAATCTGTAGGTCGAGCTTATGTACCACCACATTCAGCTGGTCCTGCAGACTGTAGAGGTCTAGGAGAGTTCAAGCTTCTTTTTCAGGGTCGTGGGTTTAGGGAAGGGGGTTAGTGGAGTTTAGGGTTTAGGGGTTGGGGTGTAGATGTTGTGGATTTGAGGACTATTAGAGTTTAGGGCGTAACTTTAGAGTGTGTGGACTAGGCTTTGGAGCTTAGGGCTTAGAAGTTCCATTGCGCACACTACCCCAACGAGCGTAAAGCTCCCAAAAAAACTTACTACCCTAAACCCTATACCCTAACGACTGCTCTTCCTGCTGCTCATGAAACTTCCCGTCTTCCTGCTCACAGGCCGAGCACGAAGTCTTGCAAAACATGGTTTTAGGGCTTAGGGATTTAGGGCTTAGGGGTTTAGGGGTGAGGGTTTAGGAGGGGTTTAGGGGTTTAGTGTCTAGGGTTTCGGGTTTAGGGGTTAGGGTTCAGGCTACGATTTCTTGTAGTTGTAGTGATCAAGGTAATCTCGTTAATTTGGCATTGCCGCGATGGAAGAAACCCTAAACCCTAAACCGAAGATGCTCAGGAAATCTGTGAAAGCTTGAAGGCCCTCGCACGCACAGGAGGCAGCAAAGCCGATAGTTTAGGATATGGGTGGTTATCGAAATTCTGGTCCTTTTGGGGTTACCCTAAATATTAGGTGCCGTACGATAATAAGGTCCCAAAAAGGGAACCTCATATTGACAACCACCCATATAGGGTTCACGGCTTGAGTTTGCAATGCCTCTGCGGCATGAGCGAAGACAAACTCATCAGTGCTCATGAACTTTGGTGCTTCTTAGGTACTGCCCCCATACAGTAAGAGTCTATCACAGGGCTACTATTAAGCTCCTAGTATATCTATGTTATGAGTATTATTCAACTATTACTGAGTGGGGGCCGTACCCAAGGTCCTTCTGTTTCGCATCCGGGACAGTCTCTAAACAGACATCAGGGTTCTCCTCACCACAACCACTTGGAAGGGCAGGGGACTTAGTAAGTAGGTTATAAGTAGGGTTGTAATTGGGGTAACTCCAACCTACTTACTAAGCCCCCTGCCCTTTCAAGTGGTGTGCAGCAATCTTTCCCTATGCATTACAAGGAACCCTGTAGATCCCTTTAAGGAGCCCTTTAAGAGCCCTTACTAAGTCCCCCGCCCTTCCAAGCACCATCACCAGCATCGTCATCAACATCATCAGGATCGGGCATCTCATTGCCAAGTCCACGTGAAGGTTTACGGACGACGGTGGACATAGCAATAGCAAGAAGAAGAAGAAGATGATGATGATGAATATGATTGTTATGGATATTGTTCTTGTTAATTCCTACTGCTCTGTTTTATTGTAATGCGTAGGGAAAGATTGCTGTACACCACCATGCCTGTGTACTGCTTCAGGCCAAGAAAGCACTTAGCGCTTAGGTAAGAAGCCCCAAACCCGACACCCTGAACCCACCCTATAACTATATGCCCTAAACCCTAAGCACTGAACCCTAAACCCTAAGACCAAACCCTAAACCCTGAACCCTAAGACCAAATTCTGAACTATGCCCTGCTATGGCTGATACAGATGGAAAGCCATAAGCCTTCGACCCTAAATCCCGCGGCAGTCAGCTGCTCCGCGAAACGGGAGAAGTCAAAAAAACTAGGGTAACTAAGACAAAGGGACCGGACTTGAGTTTTTTGGAGTTTTGGCTTTAGGTTTTGGGGTCTCAGGCTAAGTTGATTGCGGGATGCGGTCCCGGAGTGCGCGTAGCCCTGAACCATAACCCTAAACCTCTGACTGCTCCACTGGGAGGCCTGTAAGGCTTTGCCCAACACAGAGTCGGCGTCAGTGCTGCCCGATGAAGTGTGCAGCTCGTGCATCTGTCCGAAAACGCAGGTTCGGGGATTTAAGGGTTTAGGGTTTAGGTTTACAGTTTAGGGTTTAGGGACACGGGGCCCGTAAGTAGCTTATTATGCCAGAACTGTCCTTGATAGGGGCTATAAGGATTCATGACAAACCCCTAAAGGCTTAAACCCTAAACCCTTAACCCCTAAAATCTTAAACCCTAAACCCTAAACTCTAAACCCTAAAACCTAAACCCTAAACCAAACCCTAGACCCTAAACCCTGGAAGACCTCAAAGGGAGCAGCTTCTCGTATCTCGACTTTGGGGCATTTAGGCTTATGCTTAGACTTGGGGATTTGGGGCTTCGGGCCGGGGGGGGTCGGGGGTTTATGGTTTTAGGTTTTTCTTTTTTAGGGTTTAGGGTTTAGGGTTTTAGGTTTAGGGTTTAGAGTTTAGGGTTTTAGGTTCAGCAGCTCCCGGTCGAGCAGTTTTAAAGTTGGGTTGTGCTTATGGTGTAGGAATAATACCCACCCACCCTTAGAATCCCATAACATTAAGAGCATACAAAGTTTCAATTCATCTCACAGCTTAAAACCATTATCGCCGAACGTTATTTAACATTAACAGCATTAACATAAACTAAAGCTGTGTAGCCACCCAAAGAATCCCATAACACTAGGATATACAAGTTTCTTCATAATTTAGCCCTTGCTTAAGCACGCACCACTTCCATAGTAAGCAAGGGCCAATTTATGGATGTGGTCTTAAGCACCCACCACTTCCATAATAAGCAAGAGCTAATTTATGGATGTGGTGGGTGCTTAAGCAAGAACTAGGTTACAGAAAATGATAGTCTCATTTTGCTAATGTCCTTTGTTGTGCATTTTGCAGTAAAGAACACAAAGCCCAAACCCTAGGCCCTAAAGGTTGGTAGGATTTTGGGCCTTGCCCGCGAATCCATTAAGGTTGGTAGGATTTTAGGCCTTGCCCGCGAATCCATTAAGGTTGGTAGGATTTTGGGCCTTGCCCGCGAATCCATTAAGGTTGGTAGGATTTTGGGCCTTGCCCGCGAATCCATTAAGGTTGGTAGGATTTTGGGCCTTGCCCGCGAATCCATTAAGGTTGGTAGGATTTTGGGCCTTGCCCGCGAATCCATTAAGGTTGGTAGGATTTTGGGCCTTGCCCGCGAATCCATTAAGGTTGGTAGGATTTTGGGCCTTGCCCGCGAATCCATTAAGGTTGGTAGGATTTGGGCCTTGCCCGCGAATCCATTAAGGTTGGTAGGATTTGGGCCTTGCCCGCGAATCCATTAAGGTTGGTAGGATTTTGGGCCTTGCCCGCGAATCCATTAAGGTTGGTAGGATTTTGGGCCTTGCCCGCGAATCCATTAAGGTTGGTAGGAAATTTTGGGCCTTGCCCGCGAATCCATTAAGGTTGGTAGGATTTTGGGCCTTGCCCGCGAATCCATTAAGGTTGGTAGGATTTTGGGCCTTGCCCGCGAATCCATTAAGGTTGGTAGGATTTTGGGCCTTGCCCGCGAATCCATTAAGGTTGGTAGGATTTTGGGCCTTGCCCGCGAATCCATTAAGGTTGGTAGGAAATTTTGGGCCTTGCCCGCGAATCCATTAAGGTTGGTAGGATTTTGGGCCTTGCCCGCGAATCCATTAAGGTTGGTAGGGAATTTTGGGCCTTGCCCGCGAATCCATTAAGGTTCAAATTACTATATGAAGGAGAGGTTTAGGGATTAGGGTTGTTTTTTGAGGGGTCGTTTTTGTTCGCAAGCAGGTACAGGGCCTAGAGTCTAGAGCTTTAGCATATCAGCTTCAGCACCAGATGATTTAAGTGTTTGGGGATTCCGAATTTGGGGGTTTAGGGCTTAGGTCTTAGTTTTGAAACTTCGCAAACTTCGAAACGGGCGGAGGCGAGAAAAGCTTTGCTACTATGAGCCACCGACCGCTTTTTGCGAAAGGAAACCCTTCGCAACCACCCTGTGAGTGCTCGAAGTGTCGGCACAACCAGGTCTTTGCAAAATCCGCTGATGTGTCTTGATTCTGGCATGGGTGTTGGTTGAGAAACAGACTTGCAAAATAGGGGTCGTAAGAATGAGCAGTTCCCGCAATTTAGTCAGAGTCGTGGGGTCCGCTGTTTTCTCAGAGCACCAGTTTGAAGCAGTTTCTGTGGCAGCTCCAGCCACTTCGGCAGGAGTCAGGAAAGGACAAGGGGTAGGGGTAGACCTCTGAATTTTGCATAGGGTTTCGGCTTTAGGGGTTTAGGGTTTAGGGTCTGCTGAAGGAGCAGCAGCGCTAATGCAGATGCGTGCCGTCGAGGTCGTCTACACGAAGTAGCCGAAATATACATCACTCAAATGTCAGCTTAATACCATCATCACCACCATCATTATCCGCACCACGCTGTCATCACCATGATCACCGTCACCACGATTATCCTCATCCCATAGTCATCACCAGTGTCATCGTCAGCAGCATCATCATCTTCTTATTGTTCTTCGTAATCCGCATATCTGCGTATGAGTAGCTTCATCATCCTCTCCTACAGCACGGTCAACATCATCGCCTTTCTTGCCTTACGTATCTTGGCCCCAAGGATACCTCGCAATTCCCCTGCCTGGTCATCCGTGCGTGCCTTCAGCTTCTGAATCAACTCGGCATCGAGGTCATCGAGGCTCACGCGCTCAGCCATGGGCGACGGCTTGGAGGTGTGCGGTTTGCTCTAAACCCGAATCCTACATCGTTCATCCCAGACTCTAAGGCGGGTTGGAGCTTCATGTGCAAGATAAACCAAGGGGGGGCCACGGGCTGCAGGGAGCTTCGAGGTTTAGCATTCAGCTTTGAAGCAGGAAAGCTGTGTTTTCCTTTCCAATCCCTAGGAAAAGCTTCGTCCCCAAACCCTACTCTTGTCCTCAAGGCCCCTGTATCAGGTATTTCTGGCCGAGAGCGCGGAGTAGAGAAGATGCTGGGCTCTGCTGCGCTGTGAGCCAACCGGTTGCTTTGTCTAGTGGCCCCGACCCCCCTTGAACTCCAAACCAAACCCGAAACCTTAGGGTGAACGCGGAAACTATCCAAAATTCCAGTAGCCCAAATCCTAAAGACCTGAACGCTGAACGAACGACCTCAAGGCTCACCTGTGCAGGATTTGGGCCTTGTGATCTATTTTCCACAATGTAGTGGGGGTGAAGGCTCAGGGTTTTCATGGCGAAATCCGGGCTCGAATCACTTGACTTGGGTAGGGTTTTGGGGCTATCTTCTGCAATAGCGAACCCTTCAGGAATACTGCCATTAATTGTGCACATCTCCCCTAAGCCCTAAACCCTAAACCGCAGAACCTTCACGTCAACTTCCGGGCGCCATCCCTGAGCAATAAACCTAAACTACCTAACAGGGGGAAGGAATAATACAGGGGCTTTAATCATTGGAAGAGGGTTCCTGCAAAGGGGAACTATAAGGGTTACTATAAGAGCTCTATAATAAAGGTACTATAGTATAGGGGCCGTAATGGTTAAATAAGGTTTTGGCGCCCCTCGTACTGTTATTAAAATAAGGAGCCCCCAAAATAGTATGGGTAATTATTTTGGCCCCTGTATTAACATTGCTGAACATCCAAACCATCATTGCAGCTACAAACGAAACCCTGGACCCCTTACCACCAAGTCCAACAGCAAGCAGGACAAAGTTAGAACTGAACTGAACATGACATTCTCGAGGGCAGCAAGACGAGGTCTAACATTTCGTGAAGACCACGCTCTGCAACTGAAAAAGATCCTAAGATAGGCTCAAGCCCTAAACCCAACCCCAAAAAGGGCTCTAAACCCTAAACCTTCATAGTATCCTTATAGTATCCTCAGAACCCTTTTAATGGGGCTCTTCTAAACCCTAGACTTCACTTCACTGATGCCAGAGGGGAGTCCTGTGCTAACTAAAGCATGCACGGCCAAAAACGATCCTGCTGTAGGATCGTAGCCAAACTAGAAAGAAACTAAGAGGGAGCCTGTACAAAACGAAAGGCCTCAGGCAGCCGGATAGGCCCAGAAAGCCCGCAAGGAAAGCGGGGGCGGGGCCGCAGGAGCAGAACCGGCAATGATGGCGCGAGCAGACGAGGCCAAGGAAGCAGAGCTCGCAGCCAGGAAAACAGGACCAGCAGGGGACCAGAAGTCCAAGAAGACGGCAGAAGGAAGCAGCCGCCGCAAGAGGACAAGGCCCTGTTGACTGGGGCGCCCGGGAATCCAGAGGGCGCCAAACCGCAGAACAACCTTACAGGACATGCGGAAGGAGATCAAGGCTGCAGCAATCCCCAACAGAGACCATCTGCCGGAGGTCGCATCGCCAAGAGACACAGGAGCACCAAGCCCGGAAGACGAGGCGCGACGGAGGACGCCAAGCGACCGGAAGGCCCGGAACTCCCAAGGGGCAAGGAGCTCCAAGGCTGACCACAGGGGCCAGAAGCAATGCCACGATGGGGGAAGCCGAAAGACCCCACCCATGGCGAGAAGCCCGGGCCACCAGGGTGTAGGCAGAGCCCAATCCTTGCCTGAGGCGGCCCCATCGACAAAGGAGAACCAAGAGGGCAAGGAACCCACAAATGACAAAGATGAGGCGAGGCGAGACAGGGAGGGCTCCGAAACTGGAGCCGTAGCTTGGAGAGAGCCAAGTCCGGCAGGGGTTGGAGCAGCAATGGAGGACCCTGTGACGGCCCGTTGCAGGTTGCCGGGGACGAGGTCGGAGAGGGCCGGTGAGCGCTGCACTGTATCCCACTCCTGTTGCAGCTCCTCCTCATCAGCAGGCAGGCCCAGATCCGCGGCCCGACGCTGTGCTGGGGTGGCATTGCAGGGCCCGCATAGGCGTTGTGGGGGAACACCCCTGTGGGCCGTTCTACCCTTGCGTTTGGTGCCCGACCCATATTGGTAGACAGGCCCTACCGTCACCCGAAGTCCATGCAAGCAGGCCCGGTGGGATTGCAGATGGTATTTCAGCCGATCCGAAGAGTGGAAATCGTGCATACACCAGAGGCAAACAGAGCCGGCCATGTAGGCAGTCACATCGGACAGCACGCCATGTTTGCGATGCATGTGGGCTCTGACCGCGTGCAGGCTCGGGAAGATGATGCTGCACACCGGGCATCGATGGGCCTGGGGGGGTCCTAGAATTTGGGTGGCCTTACGGGTAGAGAGGTCATCCCACAGCTGAGCACAGGCAAAGTACCTATGTCCAAACTTGCTGAGTGCCTTGCAGGCGCGAAGGAGGGCACGGCTGTGGGTATGAACAAACAGAACCGTGACGGCGGGGGGGGAGTTAGGGTCCCAAACTTCAAGCGCAACGCCAACCCTCATACATGCTGCAACGAGGGCCTGGCACCAAGGGAGGGCCCTGTTCCACGCCGCGTCGACGATTTCACGCACCGCCGTGGGTGCTTTGCAAAAGAGCTGGACGCAAAGGCGACACTGACTGATGGTAGTAGCCAGGTCAGGAGGAGTAATGTCAGCGAGGAGCCGAAGCAGTGGGGTGGTGAGCTTGTGCCCGACCTGCCACGAGGACAACAGGATCCTGGCCGTGCGATCGAAGAGGCCAGCGAGAGGGGCCGTGGCACGGCCGGAGTCGGCCAGAGACATAGCAAGGGAGGAATACGCGGAGGGCAGGACTCGTCCCGCGACCCAAGCCCGTTTAAGTTCCCAGGGCAAGCAATTGCTGCAGAGGAGGGTGCGGGCAAGGGAGGCCGCAGCGGCGCCTCGTTGGGCGGCAAGCTCACAATCGCGGCGGCCCGTATCCCGAGGCAGCTGAGCCACACCCAGATACTTATACTCGGGACACAACCTGATGCTGTCAGAATCAGAGATCTTTAACATGGCATCGCCAGTAAGGAGAACTCCGCGGGCCGCCCGAGCGCCCTCCCCCCGGATGTCAACAAGGGCCTCAGTTTTACCCGCACCCAAATTAACACGAAATCGGAGGAGTCGGAGAGTGTCAAGGATAATGCCGACCAGCACGGGCAGTTGAACAAGAAGATCAGCTGGTCGGTCAAAATCGGCCATAACCGCAAGGTCGTCAGCCCAGCCGATGGGCTTGACCCCTGGGGAGAGGCCGACTTCAGCGCCGGCGCTGGTGTGAACAATGCCCTGGCGGGTGGCAACGCGCTGGATATGCTGAAGACCGACAGCGAAGAGGGCCCCAAAAAGGATATCAGCTAGGCCGTCACCTGGACGAGACCCCCGTGACGCAAGAAAAATGTTGGAAGAGCCAGAGAGTGACCAGTGGGAGAGGGCGACGCAGTCACGGAGGAGCGCAACAACGTCCTCTGCAACCCCCAAGGCAGCTAGGGCCCCTTGTTGTTGAAGGCTGAGAACCAGCCCAGCAAGGTGGTGATGCTCTGGCAGGGCAACGTCATCAGGAAAGCCTTCAAAGAGGAGATCCCGGCTGGCCTCATAGTACGCGGCCTGGATATCGACGAAGACCACGGCAACACATCGGCCGGCAGAGATGGAAAGGTCCCAGGCACAACGGAAGGCGGCCAACGCAAATCCTGTGTGGACACCTTTGCGGCCCCCAAGCTGCATAGGCTCGTATCGCGACAAGACGTGGCCACCCACAGTGGAGCGTAGGTGCGAATGCCAGAGCTTCGCGATGCCGTTCAATAGCGCGATAGAGCGGTAATTGGCAGGAAGAGAGGCAGGGCCCTTCTTGTAAAGGGCGCATACAATGGCAGCCTTAAAGGCAAAAGGCTCCCTTCCTTGGAGAGCGATGCGCACGCACAGGGGCCAGAGCCACTGCCCTGCTGAGGCTCCCTGCGCGCGCCAGAGCTCGTTCCGCAGTCCGTCTGGTCCTGGGGCCTTGGCGGCCGCCTGTCGGACACACATTTGTTCCATCTGCAAGAGGGTGGGAACCGCCTCGGCGCACGGGAGGCGCGGTTCATTCATCCATCGCTCAGCGGCGCTGGAGAGCTGCACTGGGCTGACCAGACTGGCCCCCTCCTGATCACGGAACTGGGCCTCCAACTCACTATCAATGTCGAAACCACCGGCTGCGTGGACAGACCGGCGCTCGTGTGCCTTGCGGGAGGCCCAACGCAGATGCCGGATGGATTCCAGAGGGACTCCAGTAGCTTCCCAGTGTTTGGTCGCTTCCAGAGTAAGTGTGCGGAAATGAGCCAGCTTGTCGGACCTAGCAAGATAGTGGGCCTTCTGCTGAAGCCCCCGAACATGAAGATTACAAGCCTGGAGAAGGAGGCGGGCATGCTGCAGGCCCGTCGGATCAGGGCGCAGGGGTGCAGCATCGGGGTGCCGGTGTGTGCAACCCAGACGCCAGACTTGCAAGAGAAAGCGACGCTGCTGCCACTCCAGATTGGTCCGCAGCCGGGGGAGCTGTTCTCGCGCCTGCCGAACTCGATCGAGTGCGGCAACAGAGGCCGCTGTGATGTAGGGCTGTCGGATGGGGCGGCGTGGAGGGCGAGGAAGGGCCCGGAGCAAGCAGGAGTGCTTGGTCTTAAGAGCCTGCACTTCAGCTCCCACGCTGTCAATGTGCCGGAAGGTGGACGGCAGAGCTCCCCAGAGATCGGCAGCAATGGCCCGTGCCTGGTGCACAGTTGCGCGGGGTGGGGCCGGCGCTTTGGGCCGGTGGCCTGGCCCCGAAGGTCGCACTCGACCAGAAGCGGCATATGATCCCGACGACCATTGAGAATGTCCAGCTCAGGAAGCTGTCGGGTGCGACGGCAGGACCAGGGGCCAGCCTGGAGCAAGATATGGTCTAGACGCTTGCGGGTGCCGCCAGTATGCTCCCAGGACCAGCCCGGGCCGTCCTGAAGGTCCGAGAAGGAGGCGGGGGCGAGGAGGCCAAAACGCTGGATGGTATCAAAGAGGCCTTGCTCGCCCGCGCCTTCTTCACCATTACCGAGAGCATCCCCGATATAGGCACGGTCGTCATCGGCCCAAAGGAGATCAGCGTTAGCATCGAGACCCAGGACTAAAGTGAGGGCCCGTGGGAGCTGGCACAGCTGAGATTGCAGTGAGGACCAAAAGTGGTGGATTTCGGGCACTGGTCTGTCGGCGTGTGGAGCATGCGCCGCTACAACGGCCAAAGGGAGGTCCGCCCGTTTACAGACTATGACTAAAAGTCTTGGGTCAGCACAGGCAATCCGCCAATCATCCAGGCGGAGGGGGGGGTTAACCATCTGGGGCCTAACCCAAATTTCGCAACCGTAGCTACCTTTTTGGGCACCGGAGCGCCAGGTGAGAAGGCCGGCTGTATCCCATCGGCCCCCTTTGCTGCGCGTCTCCTGAAGGCAGACCACATCGAGGCCCAACTGGGCGACTTGAGAGTACAAGTATTGACGCCGCTGGCCATGACCCGACGGATTGAAGAAGGAGGCACAAGAGTCCCGCATGGTTTGAACGTTAGCCGTAACAATGCGGAGGGATAGCGAGGGTGCTAGCGGCAACGGTTGCTGGGGCTCTAGCGACGGAGCCGCACAGGGCACCTCGGTGGAAGGGCACTGGACAGCGGGCCCTCGACCTGCTGGTGCATGGGTAAGTGAATGCGCGCTGGCCAGAGTCAAGACGTCACCAGACCGGAGGAATAAGGTGGGGGTACAGGTCGTAGCAGTACCGCACCAAGCCTCCGGGGGAGCCAAGACGTATGACAAGTCAGGAATAAAGTGGCTGCTGGCTCGTGCAAGATCAGCCACAGCACAGGTAGCGGGAAGAAGTGCAGCTCTAGTGGCAGGCGGGCACTGGAGCAGCACAGTGGCAAACAGCGGAGCCGAAGGTACCGGGACCCAATCGATGAACCGGTGGTCCTGAGGTGGTCGAACCCTGGTGAAATCGGACCAAGCGGGTGCGGCCTCCTGGAGAGCAGGTGGGACAAACAGAGATGGTCCCGGAAAAGGTCCAAGGAGGCCCCTAGCGGGGTCCCAGAGGCGGTGGCGAAAGCCAGGCGGTTCGGCAGCTGACCCGTCACAGTTTGACGTTGCCAAAGACCATTGTCGACTGCCGCCCTCGTGGGGAAGACGTGCCCCCGACACCGGGGGGAGAGCGAGCAGCCCAGCAAACATGAGAAGATAGCCAGGGGCCGAAGAGGCAGAGCCGAGTGCCCACCAAGCTGCAAGCCCCAAAGAGCAGGGGAGCCAACAGGAGGGGGAGAGTCCTGGACAGCCGGAAACAACATCGCCGCTGCGAAGGGTCGTCCCTTGGCGCAGTTCCTGGTGTGGGACACCAAGGACGCGGGGCTGAGAAGAGATAGATGGGAGCTCAGTCCAGAGTTGCCAGGCATCGGTAACGGCTGTGACAAGGGCACACCAGCAATGGCCGTCTGCTTCCACAATGACATTGACCCTCGAAGGGTCCTCCGGCAGCAAAACCAAGTGGGCGTGATCCTGGGCGATCCAGGGAACCGGAACCCAACGCCCAGGGTAGTGGAGGCTAAAGTCACCATCAAAAGTATAATCAAGAGCACGCCAGCGGCTGCCTGCCGGTGCGTGTCCCCGGATGGCTCGAACAGCAGGCCTCCAGAGTATGAAGTTGACACGGGTGGAGACCGAGAAATCAACAGCCCAAATGGCGCAATGCCGCACTTGAGCGTCGGAATGAAAGCACGGGGGCTGGTATTCGGGCGCAAAAGCTGCAGGAGGCAATGCAACAACCAGGTCTCCAGATCGCCAGCGCACGCCTTGGTCAGATGTGGCATCGGCTGTGAGAGCACTGGGTGCACGAACCGAGAGAGTTTGCATCGGCTGTAGGAAGCGGAGAGCCGCGCCCAGCCAGGACACAGAGGTAGTGCAGGGCACAAGGATAGAGAAGTGCCGATCCAAGGAGGAGACCGCTAAACAGACAAGGTCTGGCGTCAGGGGACGGGGAACAACCAGTAGGGCCGGTATGGCAGCTGTCGGCCACACAGGTGCAACTTCAGCACCCCAAGCTGGGTCGCAGGAGCGTGTGAGAGCATTGAGCTCTCCGGTAGTCGAGGCAGTGGGCAGTCGCCCAGCCTCCTGGGGACCTGTGAAGGGACTAAGAAGGACAATGTCAATCTCTGTGCGGTTGGTGAGATCAACCAGATCAGCCGCAGCGGCTGCGGCCCGCCACGGGAAGAAACCCACACGAATTGGCTGTTCCGGCAAATCCAGTGCGGGAGCCATACCCTGACCGGCACAAACCAAGCAAGCCAGGGCGAGAAGCCGGGGCCATCTGGCCGAAAGGACCGCAAGCCAAGCCCAGCGACCAGAGATGGCGGCGGCAGCAGAAGACGAGGGCCCCCAGCATGGGCGCGCAACTGGGCCCGGGGCCGGACCCGCAAGGCTTTGCGGGGGCGGTCCGGTAGGGTCCCAAACCGTATCAGCAGTCGGGTCCAGCACGAGGACATCTCCATCTCGGAGAGGACTGTCTGCCCGAACGTACTGCAGAGCAGGTAGAAGGCGCCACCCAGGTGGTGCACGGTAGGCATTGCAACCAGCGAGCAACAACCCCTGAGGCTCAAGATCGGGGGGCAGTAAGAGAAGGACATGGGCCTCACCAGTGGAGGTGCTGTGTACCAGGTGCAGACTGGAGAAATCCCCAGAGAGGACAGGGACCCACGACCCTGACAGCGCTCTGCCATTAAGACTCCAGAAGGTGGGGCCCTCGGGATCCCAATAGCCGGTATCCCTGATCCGAATACTGTGGCCAGATCGACGGCCCGTATACCACAGGCAGACGTAGCCGCCCGAGTCAAAGCGAAAAGGGAGCGACCAGCTGGCAACTTGCCGTGCCCGGTCCAGAGAGGCATACTGCAGCAAGGGATAACGGGTAGCACCCGGATCGGAAGGCTCGGGAAGGAGGCTAAAAGCATCGCCGTTGCGGAGCCGGATATGCGCATTCGGGATGGTAGTGCGCAGCACAGGTGGTGCTATGACGCGCCAAAACCGGGTGTGAGGAAAGACGCGAACAGCAAGCCGGTGAATGTCATCGAGAGACGAGTCCACCGAGGCAAAAGCAACGGCCGAACAACCCTCAATGTGCAGGGCCACAGTAGCAAGACCGTATGGGGCAACCGGAGCGATTGTGATCTGCGAAATTGGGAGCACCGCCCGGACAGGGAAGAAGCGATGGGCCCAAAGCCCGCAGTGGCGCGTACCTTCCTGCTCGATAGACCGCCATGATCTGGTCGTGTCAAGGAAGCTGGTCTCGCTCCAGCCCCTCAGGGGGCACAAAACACGAGCCGTGAGTGGTCGGGGACCAGGGAAGTAACGTGCGAGTGGGCCATCAGGGTTATCGGGCTGCCAGCCACCTAGCGGAACATAGGGCTCCCCATCATTGAAATCGATGGCAGGGGGAAAGAACCTTCCAGGCCAGGGATAGGAGGGTGAGCGACTTCTGCTGGGCCGTCGCCTAGTGCGGATGGTACGCGCCTCGGAAGAGTCCGCGCTGGGGCAGCGGCCAGAGGCACTGGAGGACGCTCCCCACACAGGTTCAAGAAGCCCGAAGAAGACAAGAGCGAGTTGGGCAGGGAGGAGAGGGCGCCTCCCCAGGAGACCGAATGCAGCAGAAAGAACCCAGTCTGAGCAACCTGACAAGCCCGGCTGGAGGCAGGTCGAAGGGAGTACCCGGCAATATAGAAATCATGCGCAGCGTCCCGAGCGGTCTCAACACACCTTGTGGCCCCACTAGACTGAATAATATTGGCATGCCCCTGAGAGGGAGACTGCTCGACGAGCCAGGGGGGAGCGCCTAGATGTCCATGGCAGGGGGCCCAGCGGTGGTGGCCAAGCTCAACCTCATGATGTAGCACTGTAGCTGCCGCTGCGTCCCATTTGGCCTGATGGCCCAGCAACACGACCCTAGCGGAACGGCTAGGGGACCACAGAAGCACACAGGAGGCTTGGGCCACCACAAAATCAGAGTGCCAGGCCGCAGCAGCATGGGCAGCACCCCATGTCAAGTACACCGGGGGCTCGCGAGGCCCTGCGAGAGGGTCCAGTTGGAGAGGGCAGACAGCTAGAACGTCCCCAGAACGGAGTGCGAGGACTGGCCGATCAGAGTGAGCGGTGGCCCCCAATCCGGGCTGGAGTTTAAGGCTCACGCGACGGCCAAGCCTCATCTGGAGGGCCTGAGTGAGGTCTCGAGGGGTAAGGAAGGACGGCAGGATGACACAGAGCATCTGACCTAAACCCAAGACAATAAGGCAAACCAGCCTACTTCCCGGGAGAGGGACAACAACCTGGGACCCTTCTAAAACCAGGCCAGTGGCAGCAAATCCCCGGTGCCATGATGTCAAAGTGCGGTGGGCGTCTGCCATAACATCATCGAAAAGGTGACGTGGGTCGGCCTCAACACGATGCCATGGCGCAAAAGGGTTGGCAACAGTGACCGAGACCCTGGGTGGGGCAGCTGGTGGAATAACCGAGGATGTGGTCTGGCTCAACACCGAAGTTTCCGGAACCATAGCTTGCGCGCCATGTAGGCACCAGGTCAGCATAAGAAGACGGGAGAAAAAGCCGGAATGGGCCCCAAGGGAACCCAGCAGAATCGAAAGAAAGGTGCCCGTACGACAGGAGGAGAAAGCTGGGACGAGGCCCAGGGCCAAACCCCACAGAAGTGGACGGCCGCTGCAGGCCCCTCGGGCAAAGTCGCCGAACACGACATCCCCATTCCGAAGCTCACAGGCCTGATTGAGAGCGTAGGAGGGAACTCCCCCCACTTGCAGGGATCCAGGGAGGAAGTGCAGTTGATCGGCAAGGCTATCGCGCGAGGCGATCCGATCAACGGTACGGCAGAGGCGGCCTTCGGGAGAGGCAGCAACCACGTTAACCTGAGCCGCAACACCATGGACCTCGATCAATTGCAATGCCCGGGCACCGGACCACTGAACGGGTGTCCACATGCCCGGAAAGTGGTTACGGAAAGTGCCGGTGAACGTAAAGGATTCTGGGCACCAGGCTTCTCCAGCTGAGACAGAGGCCAACAGGGGTGGGCGATTAGGGCGAAGCAGGTGCACAGAAATGCCGAACATAAGTTGAAAGCCCGTAGCCCAGGGAGCGTGGGGAGCTGCAAGGCCATCCTGCAGGTGCCAAGGATCGACAAACTCGAGCGGCTCAGAAGGGTCCTCCGGAGGGTCATGGATGTACACGACATCGCCGTTGCGAAAACGGAAAGCCGCGGGCGGAACATCAAAGAGCTCGCAGATCGCGAGCCCGTGCGGCAGGGAAATGCCATCAACGGGGCTATTGATGTGACGCGAGATAAAGGCTGTCAACCACGCCACTGTCATGGTCCGCGGAGTAAGCGTGGCCCTATGGTGGCCCCGCCACATCAGCATAATGGTCACAAGGGCCGCATCTTGTCCCACCGGGACCATAGACAACTCGTTGAAGGCGGGGCCCGGCCACACAGGAAAGAAATCAGATGCCCATCCCGGGTCGTCGTTGAGGAACTGAGCCCAGACTTGACCGTGGCGAGTGTCATGGGAGGCTGTGTATGGGGGAAACACCCCCAAGAAGGGACTATGCAGAACAACATAGACCGGGTCCTCTGCCGTAATGGCGGAAAAGTCACGGTTGATTGGATCGGTACCCCAAGGAAATCCACCTGGTCTATGCATGCCTTGTGCTAGAGCAGCGCCAGCAAGGAGTCCAAGAGAGAGGCACATTGATGGGGTAAACCGGCAGAAGATCAGTGAGAAACAGCCCCAAGACAAAACGGGGCGACCTTGTGAGGAGAAGGGGATGTCGGGGCTGCCGGCAGCAAGTTCAGCTTCGCTGGTCAGGGCAGCAAAGGCGGCGACTTGTTCCGGCGGAGGAGGAGACCGTGACTGAGAGCGGGGTCGCACAGCCAGACAGTCGCCATTGCGGAACTGGACGACCGAGGACCCTTCCTGAACCTCAGGGGGGCGAAGATCGTACTCACTCCCGTCAAGCTGCAGAGCACGTAATGCCGCGGTCCCAACACAGACCGGGAGACAGCAGGGCACAAGGCGGCCTTCCAGCACAATACCGACAGCTGCGTTCCCAGGTGCTTGCGGACACCCGATAAGGTGTACAGCAGTAGCATCAGGCTGCGGTTGCAGGAGCACAATATCGGCCCAACCCCGGCTGCGGGCGTGTCCCCTGAATAAAACAAAGGGATTGATCTCAGGGCCAGCAGAATACTCAACAAGCTCGCATTGCTGTCGGGCGGTGAAGGGATTGTGAATGCAGAAGGGGGTGCCAAGGGGAATAGCGGCAGCAAAGGTCCGCAGGCCTCGTTGAAGACCAAGCAAATCGGCTTGAACACGGCGGACAGTGTCCTCGTCCGCGGCGGGCTCCCTTTCAACTGAAGACGGCCAGAGGCCTAGCGCATAGTCCTCCAGCGGCCGGGCGGCGCGGAGGAACCACATACGAGGCTGGAAAGGAGCATTGACAGGCTCTGGTGGTGGTGGGCCGGCAGGTCGAGAGACCGGGGTGGGCTCAGCGGCAGACATGTTGAAGGCTTGGACAGGTGGTGGGCCTGCATCCTCGGACTGTTCGTCATCTGAACTAGCAGGCGGCGCACTGATAATCGAACCTGCACCTACGGTTGCGAGGACAAGGAGGCGCCCGAAAGCCGAAGGTCCAAATAAACCCCGAGTGCAGACTAAGGAAAGAACAACCACCGAAAGCCTATCCTGTCGCCGGCAGTTCGACACACTCGCAATATCGAGCAGATCAACAGTGGAGGGGCTGACCGCAGCACAAGTACTTTGCGAGGCGAGTCGCAGAACAGGTTGCGATTCCCCAGCCGGTTCTGCATCCGGTTCAGCAAGTCCGGCCCAGAGTCGTGAAGTGTGAAAAGAAAGCTCCTGAGACAGCATGTGAACTCGGGAAACCGTAGCATGATCAAGGCCGGTGCCATTGCCTGAGAGGTCCGTTTGGACTTCCTGGTCAATCAAAGGCACATGCGATGCGCCGGCGGCACGTCGGTTCCCGTGGCCATCGAGGAGGATGGCAGGTTCTAGCGCTGGACCCCTACTCGGAACATGCCGGAAGTAAGGTCCCTCAACCACCAGGGGATCCGGGTTCCAAGGGTCATCATCGCCCGGGATCCTTGCAAGAGCACCAATCAAAATCTGAATGACAGCTCCGGATGGAAAATCAGGCAAGGCAACTCCTGGCGGGTACAGCTGACCGGCGTAGGAGAGAGCGGGGCTCCGCTCTGGTAAAAGGCCCCCCGGGAAGAGAGCTCTGAGATGGGCAGAGACGACATCCCAACTAAAGGGCGAATGCCCGAAAGTAACAGCCGCAGCGTCCCCCCAGTGGAGCAGCCAAAACCGGACCGTGGGTCGCGTAGCAGGAACGACCGGCACGAAAAGGACATGCTGGACGGAGCTGTCCGTAGTGGAATGTGTGGGCCGGAACTCACCGGGATCGTCAATATGGTGAAGACGGCACATCAGCTCTCTCAACCAACGGGTCGGGTAACCCTGAGGACGCCATGGTAGGTCAACGGGTGCATTAATGTTGAGAGTCCAGATGCGAATGGTTGTCGGAGGAGGCGGCGAAGCCTCAGCGACTGGGGCCAGAGCAAGGAGTTGGGGAGGTTGCATAGAGGCCACGTGGCGGCAAAGCAGGAGCAACGCGAGACTGCCGAGAAGCGAGGGGAGCCGAGCCCGGGCAGCGACAATCTTAAGAACTCCATCAACCAGTTTACCCTCTAATCCCGGAAGAACACTAGTAATAAGTGCCCGAGCCCCTTGCGGGCAGGGAGACATATGTCGGACTTCGGCAGAGGGCTCAACGTTATGGACAGCCCCATCCGGCTCCACAGCGCAGAAGAAGAATGAGCAATGGGAAGTGTAGTGCTGGACCACCGGTCGGAGAAGCTCACAACCGATTGAGTCACGCAGTATCCACCAGCCATATGGTGAAGGCGGGGAAACGATGAGATCAAGCACTTGGGGGCTGGAATCGAAAGCGACGTGCAGTCCGTACTCGCAGTCTGGCAAGAAGGCGCCAAGGTAAGCACTAAGATGCTGATCGAGGTGGCGTGCACCAACCCTCAAGTGGACGGGGCCTTGCCCGGGAAGCCAAAGGTGCATCTGCACTTCTGGGTGAGGTGAGGCGCCAGTAACATACGCGCCAAGTTGAGGTGCTGAAAGGGCGAACCCGTGCGTCTGCCGGGCAAGCTCGTGAGTCCAAGACATGGTGCAGGGCCGTGAAAAGTCGCGACGAGTTTGCAGTGTCTCGGATTCCGCGAGACGAGAGAACAAGGGAGCAGGCTCAACCATCACGCGGACTGACACCACAGGGAGAAGGAGGCTGAGAGCACACAAAAGCGAGTACCGCCGCAAGCAAGGCAAGCCAAGAGCAGCAGAGGCCAAAGGGCCCGGGGGCGGTGGCGGGCTAGGCGTCTCGGCCTCGCAATTACGCACTAGTTGGGAGACTCCTTCAGGAGAGTCGTACCCAACACTGACACACTGCATCGCAACACCTGTGATGTCACGGGGAAATGGCCAAACACGGCTGTCGCTGGACAGAAACGTTTGTGGTAGCTCCCAGAGGGACAGGGAAAGGGCCTGTGCAACAGCTTCCCAGGAGGGGACAGGGGTGCACATACCGTAGAGTCGGCTCCCCTCTCGAAGGGCCCACACGGTGAATCCGGGCAGACATGCAACCAGGCACTTGACGTGCCATGCATCGCACCAGAGGTCAACGAGTTCGGACGCAGAGTCAGGTGTGACACCGGCACCGCAAACAGACGGGGGTGCCTGGAGTACAGCAGCCGGCGTGCTGGCAGAAATGAAGGGGGCGTTAGTTTGGGAACCTATACTATGGAAAACCCGAGCCCTAGGGGGAGGGAGGGGCGGAGGCGTGCGAACAAGTCTCGGCTCCCAGCTGAGGCTCAAAAGGTGCTCCCGGGCCCGTGCAAAGTCAGCCTGCACATGGACATGCCAGTAGCGACAGTCAGCTCGACCAGGAAAGGAAGTGCATTCCCAGGTTAGAACAGAGAGGCCGAAGGGCTGCAAAAGTTCGAAGCAGAGCAGCGGCGGGGCGGTTGCTGCGAAGAAGACTTTCCAAAAAGGCCGGGAAAGATTCAAAGACGCCGGAAAAGGCCAAGTGCAGACCCACAGCAGAGGGGTCAGACGCATCAGTCACCCGATATGTGACACAGTCCTGGCCAGGGAAGGCGGCGACGAAGGCGGCATGAGGGAGAAGGTCAGCTCCGGGTAGCGCAACGAAGACATGCTGGCCTGGGGTAACGCTGCGCAACAACGCACCCAGCACAGAAGTATCAAGGTCGCAAGCACGCGGGACCTCGAAAGATAACACTCCAGCCACAGGATGAAGCAGCGACACGATTCGGCCTTCCTGAAGCCAGCGCGATGCAGTGCCAACATTGTGTGGAATAACAAAGGCTGAGACATCGAGGGTGCGCGCCTCAGTGTTGACACGCACTCGTACCACGTCGCCTTGGCGAAGCCGATGTGCCGTGCCCCGAAGGATCTGGACGTCAGCCGAAGCAGCCGCGATCTGCGCAGCCTCAAGAACATGATCAGCACTGTATTCCTTGGGCAGCTCAACACAGACAACCTCTCTACCTAGGTCCAGAAGAACAGTTAGGGTCTCAGGGCGGGACGGGAGAGCCACAAGGTTAACCGCCTCAAGAGTAGGGCCTGCAGAAGCAGCAACAATCTGAGGGCGACCTATTCGGATGGCCTGACGGTAAAGCTCGGCGGCAGCATCGCGAGCACTCTCAGTGTTGGCAAACTCAAGGCGGACCGAAGATCCGGGCCACCAAAGGCGGCAAGTAATGAGAAACACCTCACTGGCGGAGGGAAAAACTGACCAAAGCGGTCCATCACCAAAGTCGCCAACCTGAAGCCACCTGGCCTGTAAATGCGTGTGGTGCTGGTGCCGCAACCTGACGGTCAGGAGCCCTATTAGCTGAAACCACAACATCCCTAGGAGTGGCAGGCGCACTGTGCATCTGAACGGCATTACCAGGCATCCCACAGGAGATGACGAGGCACGCACCCCAAGCAAGGAGGCTCCCGACGCCATGGTGCGGCCCGCGCAACACACAAGCAGCCAAAAGAATACCCCGAGTGCCGCTGAATTGGCCGGCACCAAGGCACTGGGGGAAGTGGTGTTGAGAAACTCAGACGGGGTGACTCCAGTGCAAGCGGGCATGGCAGTAGACGAGGAAGCCCTAGCAGGGGAGGGCAACAGGGTGTGCTGCAGCGCAGAAATGGTGTCAGAGGTACCCGGGGTGTCCCAGCCGCCTACCTGGTCCTCCGAGGAGGAGGAAGAGTCTTGACGAAAGACATGCGGGAAGAACATGACAACAATCGGGACACTGCTGGTGAGGACCTGATCTGGTAATACCGCAAGCTCTCGATGGAGGAGGCCGAACCCGCCACGGGCGCACTGTTCGACCCACTCGTGGGGGAGGCTGCTGCGGTCCCGTCGAGAAGCAACCGTAACAGCCGCAAGAGCAGTAACAGGAGGAGGAACGCAAACAGTAGTCAGCCTCCAGCCAACTGGACGGAAATCGAGAATGCAAGGTACCTCATCCCTAGTACAGTGTACCTCCATGAACTGCACAAGGGGAAGGGAAGGGAGCGGATGCCAGATGCGGAGGACCCCCCCACAAGCACTGGGAGATGCCCTAGTAGACACAATACGTCGAAACGTAGCGGCGTCAGCAAATACCGGGGCTTCGACATACACCAGTCCATTAGGGGTGATAAGGACAGCTTGGTTATGCGAGTGGCCCGGGAAAGCTTCGTGGGCTGAGGGTGCCGTCGGGAGGCTCACCTGCATGGCCGAGAACAACGAAAGGGGGGGGTCCAAAGAAGCACCGACAGGTCCTTGCAGCGCATCAGCAGCTGGGCCAATATGAAATTGCAGAGTGTCGACGTCCTGCAGAAGGAGGGGTTGGGACATCAGCGTCAACCATCCCCAGGGGCACTTAGCAAGCAGAAGGTCAACTTCAGTCTGCATCGTCTGAGCCGCGAGAGCAAGGACCGCAATGGCTCTGCAAGTAGAGTCACGGGGGCACATAAGCATGCATATGCGGCCTCCTAGCGGACGGAGGTCAACGGGCAGCCAGACTTGACGCCATGAACAGGCAGCCGGAGTGAGAAGAAGCTGCTCACTTGGCAGGCCGGGAAGGACCCCGCGGATGGCTGAGACAGAGAAGACACCAGCAGGGAATCCCAAGGTGGCAGCAAGCCGGGCATGCAAGAGCGGCCCATGCAACCATTCGTCAACCAGGAAAGGGACAGGGCAAGGTTCGAGAATGGGAGCTCCAGGCGGTGTACCCACAAAGGCAGCAAGGTGCCGACGACTGCGGTCGGTGCGTGGGAGAAGCAAGTTACCCGTGCGGCCGACAGGGTAAACCTCACACATTTCCTCAGCAGTAGGAGTGGGCAGAACCGGCCCCGTGCTGAGGACAGGGAGGCCCTCATGAAAGCCGTGGGCATGTAATTGCACAGCAGTGGAGGATCTCAGCCCCCAGGAGGAGACAACCGCCGCGCCGAGGTGGAGAGTGACGCCATCGGCAACTGAAAGGTAGAGCAGCAGAAGCGTCATCCTCAGGCAGGGCCCACTGTTCCGACACGGACGCACTGGAATACGGTGCCTAGCTCCCCGAACCTTAAGACCCGCAGAAAGGACCCCAGCACCGCACGCCACGCCAGGTTCTCCAAACACAGCAGCCCTGAGGCGAGTGACCCATGCCAAAGGCAGGACGAGCCCGCAAGCACAGCGCCAGTGATGCGAAGCCCAAGACAGGGCAAGGAGGGCATGGGGGTAAAAGTCCATACCCCAACCTGGGAGGAAGGCAAGAAGTTCACTGATGCCTGCGCACATCATCATGGCAAAGGGCGGGCACACAGTTGCCGCAGCCCACCACGCGGAGGCAGAAAGGGTGCAACCAAGCTGCCAAGAGCGTTGCCAGGACAATCTGGGACCGTAGGCCGAAAAGAACCTTTCAGTGACAGCCGAGACTCTACGTATGGCTATACACACTATGATGCAGCGCCCGAGGAAAAGGCTGACCGTGATCAAAATAAGGTGTGAACAAACACACCCTATTTGAGCACGATCAGCAGGGCAAACTGCTACAAGGTCGGAGCCGTTGCAGAGCGGCTGGTGTTCTCGCCGATTCACTCTAGCTCCGTGGGGTCCGCAGAGTCGGTCACTCGGAGGAAGGGTGATGGCATCCGGAGCAGCACTTGCACTCTTGAGTCCTGTGACGCATCTTTTGCAATAAAGCCACGGATCGGGGCGTCGGCCTCGAGAAGTAGGTCCGGGAAGAGCCACTCCTGTGCTGTTGAGGGCGCATACGAGAACGGGTCCACAATCCTTCCCGCAGTCAAGTGAGCAGCCACAAGAAGTCCCTGCCTGGCAGACGGAAGGGCATTGGAACACAACCAAAGCTGCTGCATGACCTCTCGCAGATCTCGGTGAAGGGACTGGAGATGGGCCAGCTCCGGTTTGGCCACCGCACGCAACATGCCTTCCCAGACAGCTTCGGCAGCAAGCGCTACAACCTCCTGGGCCTGTGCATCCACAGTGAGTGGCAGGGCTGCATCTTGACGTGAGCATTGCCTCAGTTCGCCGATCAGGTCCGCTCCGTTCTCGGTGCAGAAGTGGAGCATAGCAAGCCACGCCACCGTCCAAGGACTCGTACTGTTGGACGTAGGGTCCGGGATGAGCTCGGGGCCGTCGTCGACCACAGCCACTTGCGGAGCACGTTGCACAGAGTCGGGCGTACGGCCCGTCGCTTCTCTTGTCCAAGGTGGTTCCACATGATCTCGCCTGGGGCTCTTCGAGGGCCGGTCGGAATGGCCTGCACTGCGCTTCCGCCATCGCCCAGAGACCACGGTCGGAGCGATAGACCCGAAGCTCAAGGAGTCGGGCTGCCCAAGGACTGGGGCTGCCTGGGGTAGCTCGACATCCACCACTGCACCTCTGTTTGCAAGAGGAGTGGAGGTCGGGGTCATCCCAGGCAGGTCGCGAAGTCCAGTTTGACCAAAACTGACATCGGAAGCACCGTCCTGCGCCAGGACAGGGCCGGAGGGTAGCTGCGGAGGCTCCATGGCGAAGAGGGCGTGCGGTCCAGGCTCTGTAGGTAGGGGTGCAGGCAGCACTGTTCCAAAAGCCTTGAGGCCTGCAGCCAACTGCATCACCACGTGTTCCTGCGAAGGGGACCAAATAGGGCCCATGGTCTCCTCCGCCTTGACAACCTGAGCCGTAGTGAGCTCCGAGGGCTGTGCTGCCAAAATATCCCTCATCTCGGCGGCCGCCACAGTGGTGTCCTCGTCCAACTTGCTGCCCAGCGCCCTGACTTGGGTAATAAGCCCGACCAGGCGTTGGCTCACAAGCATAAACCACTGCTGTAGCGCTGTCGCCAGCTCCTCTTTCGCACGCATGTTGCCGGATAGGCGCTTGGATAGACGATTGGCAGCGTTGGAACGGCGCTGGAATCGCTGTTCCGCTGTGGCTTGAGACTCCAGCACTGCTGCAGGACCCCACAGATCCTGCGTAGACCTGTTCTGAATAGATTGCAGAGCCGAGACAACACCTTGGGGAAGTCCGAATTCCACTCTGGAAACCTGCTGGGCATCTCCCTTGCCCTTGCCTTTGGCTCCAGCTTGTTGTGAGGCAGCAGATTGACCAGGATTTTTGGGAGGCATACTTCCGTGGTGGTGAAGAAGAAGTCGTATGTCCCTGGCCTGGAAAAAGCCGCTGCGCAACCTCTTCCTCGCGAAGGCTCGCTGCCTTCGGGCACGTCTGTGCCACGGAGGGCTTGATGCACGAGACACTCTCTTGCCCGTGCTGGCCCCAAATAAGCAACCAGATGCCAAGGGCAGCTAGCGGAAACAGAGGGCCGTACCGCCTTGGGGCGGTCATGCACCTGGGAAGGTCCAGGTGTGGGCAGTGCCTGACGGCCAATCGAATGGCAGCGTAAGGAATACCCACAGGAGCAAAAGCTCAAAGAACTCAGGAGTTCCAGTGGCCTCCACCCAGGGAAAGTGCCACTATCGCGCGGAGCGCTGGGGTCTGGTATACCGTGAGGTACCGAAACCCCTAGAGGGGAACACAGCACCAAACACGGCTCGAGCCGAGACGCCTTAAACCCTAGACCCAAAATCCTAAACCTTCGAAAACCCTGAAACAGGCTTTCGTGTGCAGGATGATGTCTGACAGCAGCCCGTGGGAGTTCTTCGTAGACAGCGTGCTGACAGAGAACAAAGGGTTTAGGGCTTAGGGTTTAGGGTTTAGGGTTTAGGGTTTAGGGACAGCTGCCATTGAGAAACATGGGGCTTCCAGTTTGCGAGGTGAGCATGGGAAACGCTGGACAAATCGACTAAAGCAGCAGTCCGACATGCTCGAAGGCTGTAGAGATAGGGTTTAGGGTTTAGGGTTTAAGATCCCTGGAAAAAGAAACCATAACCCAAAATTTTGGTTTAGGGTTTACGGCTTATTTAGGAAGCTAGAAACGAAAAAAAAACTCAAGAGCCTTACCGCTGAACCCATCTAGGGCTTTTAGGGTCTTGGGCAATGAGGCTGTAGTGGGTAAAGAAAAGATACTTGGCCTAAACCTTAAACAAATCCTAAACGCTGAACCCTAAGCCCTAAGCCCTACCTAAACCCTAAGCCTTATGCCCTACACCCTAAACCATTAAGTCCTAAACATTACTTCCCAAGCCCCCAAACCCTAAACCCTGAGCCCCAAACCCTGGAAGAAAGACGGGGCCTAAACCCTAAGCCCTAAACCCGAAACCCGAACTGCAATCCCTAAACCCTCAGCCCCAACCCCTAAATCCTAAACCCTTAAGCCATAAACCTAAACCCTTACAAGCCCTCATGACCCCCTTACGAACCCTACAAAAATCATAAAATTCAACAAGAAAGACTGGGCCTGGAGGTCCTCACGGGCCTCCTGTAAGCGTTGCTTCGTTCGCAGCTCCTGGGTCTTGTTTTTTTTTGAACGCCTTTTCCCACCTAGCAGTTAAGGTCGGCGAAACTCACGGTTATGGGAGGCTCCTGGGTCTTCTTAGAGTTTAGGGTTTAGGGTTTAGGTTGGAACATCATTATCCTCATACCCTTAAGGTAAAGTATAGGGAATCCCGGCGCGGATCATGCTAAATTCATGTTTCAACTTTCTGAGGTTCACTTTAGAATCCACAAGGTCTCTCGTTTGAAAGGGGTCTTTATGGGTCCAGGGTTTAGGGTGTTTGGGTATTTAGGGTCTTTAGCTAATAAGGGTATTTGAGGTATTTAGGCTTTAGGATTTAGCGTTTGGGGTTTAGGATTTAGGGGTCTTTATGGGATACTATATAAGGGTTACTACGAGGGTTTAGAAGCCTTTATGATTAGAATAGAGCTCTGGGAGTATCTTCAAGTGTAAACACAAAAAAGGAATTTTGGGGCAATCCTATTACTTCTTATCCAGACCCCTTTCGTGCGGGGCTTGGGGCTGTTCAGGATTTGGGTTTGGGGCGTCAGGCTTGTCGGGCCTCTTACGGGACACTTGAGTGTACTTGGAGGGGCAGGGGACTTAGTAAGTAGGCTATAAGTAGGCGTATAATTGGGGTAACTTCAATTTAGGGTACTTATCCGCCGACCCCTGCGGGCGGCGCCCGTGATATCCCGAGAGGTGTCCGCACCCACACCGCTTCCACCGCCTCCACCGCTCTGTTCAGAGAGTCTTTCTCCGCTGTAGTTGTAGGTGTTTAAAGAGTATGTAAAGGCTGCCAATGTGTGCCCGGACCTCTCCGCGCCCCCACTGCCCCCACCGTCCTCACCGCCCTCACAACCTCCACCACCGCCCTGTTTAAAGAGTCCCTCACCGCTGTATTTGTAGGTGTCAAAAAAAAAATAAGAGTATTTAAAGGCTGCCAATGTGTGCCCAGACCCCTCCGCGCCCACACCGCCCCTACCGCCACCGCCGCCCTTACTTTTACAAAGTATTTAAAGGCTGCCACCGCTCTCACCGCCCGCTGTATATGTAGGTGTTTAAAGAGTAAAGAGTATTTAAAGGCTGCCAATGTGTGCCCGGACCCCCCCGCGCCCACACCGCCCACACCGCCCACACCGCCCACAGCACCACACCGCCCCCACCGCCCACACCGCCCTCACCGCCCTCACCACCCCCACCACCTTCATCCCCCTCCACCGCTTTCACCGTTCCCACCGTCTCCACCGCTCTCACCGCCCGCTGTATTTGTAGGTGTTTAAAGAGTAAAGAGTATTTAAAGCCTGCCGATGTGTGCCCGGACCACCCCGCACCCCCACCGCCCACACCGCCCACACCGCCCACACCGCCCCCACCGCCCACACCGCCCTCACCGCCCTCACCACCCCCACCACCTTCATCCCCCTCCACCGCTTTCACCGTTCCCACCGTCTCCACCGCTCTCACCGCCCGCTGTACTTGTAGGTGTTTAAAGAGTAAAGAGTATTTAAAGGCTGCCAATGTGTGCCCGGACCCCCCCGCGCCCACACCGCCCACACCGCCCACACCGTCCCCACCGCCCACACCGCCCCCACCGCCCACACCGCCTTCACCGCCCTCACCACCCCCACCACCTTCATCCCCCTCCACCGCTTTCACCGTTCCCACCGTCTCCACAGCTCTCACTGCCCGCTGTATTTGTAGGTGTTTAAAGAGTAAAGAGTATTTAAAGGCTGCCAATGTGTGCCCGGCCCCCCCTGCGCACCCACCGCCCCCACCGCCCACACCGCCCTCACCGCCCTCACCACCCCCAACCACCTTCATCCACCGCCACTGTGCCTCCACCGCTTTCACCGTTCCCACCGTCTCCACCGCTCTCTGTATATGTAGGTGTTTAAAGAGTAAAGAGTATTTAAAGGCTGCCAATGTGTGCGCGGACCCCCCCGCGCCCACACCGCCCCCACCGCCCACACCGCCCCCACCGCCCACACCGCCCTCACCGCCCTCACCCCCACCACCTTCATCCCCCTCCACCGCTTTCACCGTTCCCACCGTCTCCACCGCTCTCACCGCCCGCTGTATTTGTAGGTGTTTAAAGAGTAAAGAGTATTTAGAGCCTGCCGATGTGTGCCCGGACCACCCCGCACCCCCACCGCCCACACCGCCCACACCGCCCCCACCGCCCACACCGCCCTCACCGCCCTCACCACCCCCACCACCTTCATCCCCCTCCACCGCTTTCACCGTTCCCACCGTCTCCACCGCCCGCTGTACTTGTAGGTGTTTAAAGAGTAAAGAGTATTTAAAGGCTGCCAATGTGTGCCCGGACCCACCGCGCCCACACCGCTTACATTGTCCCCACCGCCCACACCGCCCCCACCGCCCACACCGCCTTCACCGCCCTCACCACCCCCACCACCTTCATCCCCCTCCACCGCTTTCACCGTTCCCACCGTCTCCACAGCTCTCACTGCCCGCTGTATTTGTAGGTGTTTAAAGAGTAAAGAGTATATTTAAAGGCTGCCAATGTGTGCCCGGACCCCCCCGCGCCCCCACCGCCCACACCGCCCCCACCGCCCACACCGCCCTCACCGCCCTCACCACCCCCACCACCTTCATCCCCCTCCACCGCTTTCACCGTTCCCACCGTCTCCACCGCTCTCACCGCCTGCTGTATTTGTAGGTGTTTAAAGAGTAAAGAGTATTTAAAGCCTTCCAATGTGTGCCCGGACCCCCCCGCGCCCCCACCGTCCGCACCGCCCACCCACACCGCCCACACCGCCCCCACCGCCCACACCGCCCTCACCGCCCTCACCACCCCCACCTCCCCCTCCACCGCTTTCACCGTTCCCACCGTCTCCACCGCTCTCACCGCCCGCTGTATTTGTAGGTGTTTAAAGAGTAAAAAATATTTAAAGGCTGCCAATGTGTGCCCGGACCCCCCCGCGCCCACACCGCCCACACCGCCCACACCCCCCACCGCCCACACCGCCCTCACCGCCCTCACCACCCCCACCACCTTCATCCCCCTCCACCGCTTTCACCGTTGCCACCGTCTCCACCGCTCTCGTAGGTGTTTAAAGAGTAAAGCGTATTTAAAAGCTGCCGATGTGTGCCCGGACCTCCCCGCGCCCCCACCGCCCACACCGCCCCCACTGCCCACACCGCCCCCACCGCCCTCACCACCCCCACCACCTTCATCCCCCTCCACCGCTTTCACCGTTCCCACCGTCTCCACCGCTCTCACCGCCCGCTGTTTTTGTAGGTGTTTAAAAAGAGTATTTAAAGGCTGCCGATGTGTGCCCGGACCCCCCCGCGCCCCCACCGCCCACACCGCCCTCACCGCCGTCACCACCCCCACCACCTTCATCCCCCTCCACCGCTTTCACCGTTCCCACCGTCTCCACCCCTCTCACCGCCCGCTGTATTTGTAGGTGTTTAAAGAGTGAGTAAAGAGTATTTAAAGGCTGCCAATGTGTGCCCGGACCCCTCCGCGCCCACACCGCCCACACCGCCCCCACCGCCCACACCGCCCACACCGCCCTCACCGCCCTCACCACCCCCACCACCTTCATCCCCCTCCACCGCTTTCACCGTTCCGCTCTCACCGCCCGCTGTATATGTAGGTGTTTAAAGAGTAAAGAGTATTTAAAGGCTGCCAATGTGTGCCCGGACCCCCGCGCGCCCACACCGCCCCCACCGCCCACACCGCCCCCACCGCCCACACCGCCCTCACCGCCCTCACCACCCCCACCACCTTCATCCCCCTCCACCGCTTTCACCGTTCCCACCGTCTCCACCGCTCTCACCGCCCGCTGTATTTGTAGGTGTTTAAGAGAGTTTAAAGAGTAAAGAGTATTTAAAGGCTGCCAATGTGTGCCCGGACCCCCCCGCGCCCACACCGCCCCCACCGCCCCCACCGCCCACACCGCCCACACCGCCCACACCGCCCCCACCACCCACACCGCCCTCACCGCCCTCACCAACCACACCACCTTCATCCCCCTCCACCGCTTTCACCGTTCCCACCGTCTCCACCGCTCTGACCGCCCGCTGTATTTGTAGGTGTTTAAAAAGTAAAGAGTATTTAAAGGCTGCCAATGTGTGCCCGGACCCCCCCGCGCCCACACCGCCCCCACCGCCCCCCCGCGCCCACACCGCCCCCACCGCCACACCGCCCACACCGCCCCCACCGCCCACACCGCCCTCACCCCACCACCTTCATCGCTTTCACCGTTCCCACCGTCTCCACCGCTCTCACCGCCCGCTGTATTTGTAGGTGTTTAAAGAGTAAAGAGTACTTAAAGGCTGCCAATGTGTGCCCGGACCCCCCCGCGCCCACACCGCCCACACCGACCGCCCCCACCGCCCACACCGCCCTCACCGCCCTCACCACCCCCACCACCTTCATCCCCCTCCACCGCTTTCACCGTCTCCACCGCTCTCACCGCCCGCTGTATTTGTAGGTGTTTAAAGATTAAAGAGTAAATAAAGGCTGCCAATGTGTGCCCGGACCCCCCCGCGCCCACACCGTCTCCACCGCTCTCACCGCCCGCTGTATTTGTAGGTGTTTAAAGAGTAAAGAGTATTTAAAGGCTGCCAACCCGGACCCCCCCGCGCCCACACCGCCCCCACCGCCCCCACCGCCCCCACCGCCCACACCGCCCACACCGCCCCCACCGCCCCCACCGCCCACACCGCCCAACCGCCCACACCGCCCCCACCGCCCCCACCGCCCACACCACCCGCCACACCGCCCCCACCGCCTACGCCCACACTGCCCCACCACCCCGATCGCCCCCACCGCCAATACCGCCCCCACCGCCCTCACTACCTTTATTGTCCTCACTGCCCGCCCCGGCTTTGCGATGCGCCGCCGCGCGCGCGACTTTTTTTTGTCGTACCATCCCATGGCCACAACTGCACTGGTTCCGTATCTTAAGCATATCGAATACAGCCCTCCTGCTAAACTCGGTTTTGTGCGGATGCCTTTTGCCTCTGAGTCACAAGGTTGCTGAAACATGCGCACACAATGTCCGAGAGCTGAGCACTGCGTCAGTCCGAATACTTCGCCGCATCAGTCATGTGCTCATGCTACTCGTGCCAGTTACAAGACTTGCAGTGGCTGCTTTCAACACCTGCTGCGTTCCTTGGATAGTCACCTCTCTTCTTTTGGGGTCGGCGGCAGTGGCGGCAGCCCATAAATAACTCTACTTATAACCTACTTACTAAGTCCCCTGCCCTTCCAAGTAAGTATGCCTGCTTACCTATCTTCTGAGCTATCGCATTATCTATCTGTTGTTGCATGCAAAGGATCCATCCGTTTGCATATTCATTGCTGCTCTATATGGGAGTTTCCGGAAATAGGGGACCCTAACATAGTACCCTACATAGTAGGATCCTTATTCTAAGGACCCCCAACATAAGGTACCGCTAACTTTCGGAAACTCTAAACCCTAAACCCTTTATAGAACCCTTATAGATTTCTGTAAGGAACCCTTTTAAAGGATCCCTTTAAAGATCCCCTAGTGTACTATAATATGCGTCAGATCAGCTAAGCAATGGAGGCAAAGTGGGGATTCAGTCCACAGACTTTCCACATCCTTGAGGGCCTCCTTTAAACCCTAAACCCCACCCCTAAAACCCTAAAACCCTACAATAACCTAAACCCCAAAACTTAAAAAAAAAAAAACACCTTAACACTGTAAACCCTCAAAACCCCTGAAACCTGCAAAAATAAAAAACTAAATCCCAAATTCTCTAAATGGGACATCGGAGGCCTTGGCCAGCAAGCGGGACTCTTCTTCGCAGAGCTCCTGACGAAAAGAATACCGGTAGGTATCTAAATTCGGGTCCCTCTTTAGAGTTCCTTTAAGGGGGTCTATAAGGGCTTCTACAGGGTCCCTCTCTAGGGTTCCTTTAAAGGGGTCCCGTTTTAGGGTTCCTTTGAGGGGGATCTATAAGGGTTTCTATAGGGTTTCGATAAGCGTACTATAAGGGTAGTTCTCCAAACTCTCAAACCTAAATCCCAAACCCAAAGCCCTGAGCCCTGAACCCTAAACTCTAAACCCGATGTGTCAGCAGCAACAGGATTAGCAAGACTAGTTCTAGCAGCACAGGAGCAGCAGCCGCCGGCGTCGTAGTCGTCGTGGCTGTTGCTGCTGTTGTTGCATCTGCTGCTGCCATTGTCTGAATTACTGTCGTTGTGCTGTACCCTAAACCCTAAACCCTAAACCCTAAACCCTAAACACTAGTCACTAGTCATCGACAGCTGACCCTGACTAGGCTCCCAGTGTCGACCCGGATCCAGGATTTAGGGTTTAGGGGTTTAGGGGTTTAGGGTTTAGGGGTTTAAGGTTTAGGGTTTAGGGTTTAGGGTTTAGGGTCTTAAGCTCCTGGCCTTTCTCTTCGCTGTGTGTGTGGCCTTAGCAGCTTTTCTCACGCATAGTCTGCAGTGGTGCGGCCTCCGAGCATGATATGCCTGCAAAGAGCACTGTCGACTCCGGAGTGTAAGGGTACGGTTGATGATATAAATCCTGCATTACCTTAAGGACCCTAGCCTGTGGGATTTATGGTATATTCCTCATTATGGGTAACGCAGGATTTTACCATCAACCGCTAGGTCTGCATACGAAGGATCTGCACCGGCTTATCGTTCCAGGTCGTTTAAGGTGCATTGGAAGTCTGTTCAACTATCCTGATCTAGCCTTGAGGGCTAGACCGAGAGCAATCACAACGATCAGTAGGTATGGCCGGACTTGCAGCACGATTAGTACGAGTCGTGATCGGAGTTCTCGTAAGCACGACAAGTAGCTGCCGAACCTAGACCGTACACCAAACGCAAAAATTTGAAATCTTCAATCAAAGGAAGAGCAACGCTGCCTCGACGTTTTCTCACCCATGACTTCACCGCCGAGCACTACACCTAAGAGCCCGTTCTCCTCCAATAAAAACCTCCCTGGTTCGAGCTTGAGGGTTCCTCCTTTAAGGGTTTGTTTAGGCATCAGGGCTTTGGGCCGTTTAGGGTTTGGGGTTCCTCCTTTAAGGGTTTGCTTGTTTACCTGTGTTGACGGACGTGTCTAAGGGTTAGTTTAGGGTGCAGGGCGTAGGGCCACTTAGGGTTTGGGCTTCCTTGACGTTTCCAGCTGGTTCGACTTTCGTGTCCATCGGACATGATTACTTGCAGTAGCATGTGGGTGGTTGTCCAAACTATGGTCCCTTTTTGGATCCTTAATAGAGTACGGCACCTAATATTTTAGGGTGCCCAAAAAGGGACCCTGATTTTGACAACGACCCATGTAGCAACAAGGAAATTAGAAGGACCATGAATTCCTGAAGGAGGAGTTTTCAATCCTTGATGACACCTGAAGCATGAAAACCAGGAAACCGCAACAACGGAAGATATGGACTGTTTGGGTTTCGAACCGAGATTGATACGTGATACCCTACACCCTAAACCCGAAACCGTAAACCCAACCCCCTTTGGCAAAGCCAGCAGCACTGTCAAGTGCAGTCCTGGTACGGCGCTCGGATACCTCCGGACGAGGGACGCGAGGTTCTTAAACAAGGTTCAGGGTTAAGGGTACAGGGTCTAGAGTTTTAGGTACAGGGTTTCGGCTTTAGGGTATAGGTTAGAAGCTGCCCCCACCCTGTAATAGTGACCATAAGGATTATATTAATATTATATTAGGGCCCTATTATATTCCTATTATACCACTATTACAGGGTGGGGGCAGCTTCTAAGGTATATGGTTCATTCGGTTCTTGTGGCTGTTTATCTTTGCAAGGCTACGGGGAGACTTGGGCCCAGACGTATTTCCCGAAACCTGAGCGTCTGATAGGTACAGGTTCCACAAATGTGAAAGAGAGCACTGCTTTAAGGCAAATACCTCTGAGCGTTTAAGACTTTTAGGGCTTTAGGGTTTAAGGCTCGGGGTTTCAGGCTGTTTGGGGGTTGGGGTTGGCTTTCGATTTTGTCTTCAGCACTTTTTCATACGATCGGTGATTCAAAGTTCTGCGCCGGCCGTGTGGTTGTTGGACCTACCGGTTGGCTTCATGGCTGTTACAACGAACTTTCAAGCATGTAGACTCAATCACAAAAACCCTGATAGAAAAAGTAGGGAGGCCCTCTGGTAAGGGCTGTAGTAAGGACCCCGGATTGAAGGCCGCCCTTTGACCAGAAACCCCAGAACTCCTTAGCCCTGCACCCTAGACAAGAACCCCCAAACCCCAACCCTGAACCCAAAAAACCCTGTTTCAGGCAACCCCAGTGCACCTTCGACATCTGCCTCCAGCCGTGCCAGCATGCCATCCTTGGCGTCGTGCTGAGGTTTAGGGTTCGGGGTGTGTAGGGTTTAGGGTTTAGGGTTTAGGGTTTAGGGTTCGGGGTGTGTCGGGTTTGCATTTTGAGTTGGGTGGACTTCCGCCCGCCAGCCATAATTACAATAAGGAACCCCCCAAAATAGTATGCGTAATCATTCAGGCCCCTCTGTTATGGTACCCTTATGGAAACTTTATAGTCGCCCTTATAAACTCCTTTAAAGGAACCCAATTCTCATTCTTGGTAACACCAAAGGCCCCTATGTGAGGAGCATCCAGGAGCCCTCCTTCCAAGGGCAAAAGGAGGGACCCTTAATGGGGACCCCTACCCTATATTTAGGGTTTAGGGTTTAGGGGTTTAGGGTTTAGGGTTTAGGGGTTTAGGGTTTAGGGTATAATGGACCATATGATGGGTATAGAACAGCTACATTAAGGTTCTATACCTAGGGGTCCTGATTAAGGGTTCCTCCCTTTACCATTCGACTCCTGGAAAGCCCAAACCACGGATTGGGGTTTATAGCAGGGTTAGGGTTTAGGGTTTAGGGCTCAGGGTTTAGGGTTTAGGGTTTTGGTTCTTAGTAGGGAATAGGGGAATGAGTTATTGGGACTATGGTTGGGGATTATATAAGGACTACTATAGGGATCCATTCCCCCATTCCGATCCCTACTAAGCACCAGGGAGTAAACCCTCCAACCAAGGAGCCCACACCCCCAAAAACTTGGAGCCCTAAACCTCAGCCGAAACCCAACCCTTGAAATTCGGACCAGGACTCTGCTAATGGCTCCGCTAAGGGGTGCTCTCGCATCTAACTTGAATTTCTTCCCGGTGGGGTGGGCTTAGGATTTCGGGCTTAGGGTTTAAAGGTTTAGGGTTGGGGCTCAAATCCTCAACACAGGAAACCGCATTAGTGCCCCTCAGAAGATCTATACAAGGGCTTCTGAAAGGTGTCGATTAAGCTAAACCCTAAACCCTAAACCCGACCAAGAAAACTTCGATGGATCTTGGCACCTGGCGATGTCCTTGCGCGACAGGGCTTGTGCTGAGCAGCTGATAGTACTTAGAAACATCCTTTTCCCAAAGGTCCCAAGTACTTTTCATTTCAGGACACTGCCCCGAACCGTGACACCTAAATCCTAAACCCTAAACCCTAAACTCCTAAGCCCTAAACCCTAAACCCCTAAACCCCTAAACCCCTAAACCCTAAACCCTAAACCCTAAACCCCTAAACCCTAAACCCTAAACCCAAATCCGAAGTCAGGACTGCTTGAAGCGCATGTAGGATCTACTAACCAAGGTTCCAGGTGCCGAGGCAACTGAGATAAGAAGGAACAAAACGTGAGTCAGTGAAAAGACGACAGATGAGTTCCCGAATTCCACGCGAAACCGTAAACCCTAAACCCTTCACCGAGCGAGAGAGGCAGAGAGACAGATGGAGAGAGAAGCAGATAGAACAATGCCTCACACTCCGGGCGATCCGAATGACTGGCCTCAACTCGACGCCCTAGAAAGTAAGGTCGGAAGTACCCCAAATGGAGCTACAAGTAGTTCTAAGTATAGTCACCCCAACAATGACCTACTTACTACGTCCCATGATCCTTTAAGTAGGGTGCAGGTGAGGCTTCAGGGTCTAGTCGCGGACAACTTGATGCCCACAGACTCCAATATCCCTTGATTATACAGGAAGATACCTTAAATTATCATAGGATCCCTACTATGATTTAAGAAATATACCTTAATCAAGGGATATTGGAGTCTCTGGGTGCTTCCCCCGTGCTCAGGGATCCCACATCCTCGCTTTCTCAGGCCCCCAGTAAGGAACCCCACCCACCCTAAACTCTGAACCCTAAGCCCTAAATCCCCTACGGAAAGACAAATGTGCGGTTCCTTTGGTACTGTTGATGATATAAATCTTGCATGACCTTAAGCACCCTAAACTATGGAAACTATGGTATATTCCTTATTATGGTTCATGCAGGATTTATATCATCAACCGGAAGACTGACCTCAAACCCCCATGCTCCCAGGCAGGTCCGGCGGGACCGGGGCTTTGATCTCTCGCACCTTGGCCAGGAGATTTAAGATTCGCAAAGGAGGGGTTGAGGGCTCTGTGTTTTGGAGTTCCGTGCATTGAGATTCAGTCTTGGTCTTAGTTCGGCGGTGTCGACGTGCGACTGATGAATGTAAGCATCGAACCATGTAATTCTTCGGAGTTCTCTCCAGAGGCCCCATAGTAGTTCCTTTTTGGGGCTCATATAAAGACTCCTATAACGTAATCCCAACAAGGAACTACTATGGGGTCTCAAAGTCAATGCGCCCGCCCACCCAGCCCTGCCTTGCTCCTTGTGTCCATGGCTTCAAAACCCCCCCAAAAAAAAGTGGGTGTAGGTTGAAGGGGCCCCCACCCTGTAATAGTCGTATAACAATAGGAATATAATTGGGCCCTAATATAATCCTTATAGTCACTATTACAGGGTAGGGGCCCCTTCTAGGGTGTAGGGTGAAGGATTCCAGTCGAAATTTGAGGTCAAGACATGCCGGTCAACACGCCCGACCCTTAGACCCTGAACCGTAAACCCTAAATGTATCCGCACATTATGAGACCGATATGTAATCTGAAACAATGTTGGTCCAGAGTGAAAACCCCTTTTCTGTTAGGAGGCCTTTTGTAATATCCATCCCAACATAAACCCATGAAAAGCAAGACGAAAGCCCCAGGAAGAAGACTTCTGAACAGACCTGAGCGGGCGCGTTATCATGGTTGGCCCATGGATGCTCTGCGAGAACGGATGGAGTTTGCGTGAGCGTTATCACGGTTGGCCAGATGACAAGGGCGCGTACGCTTTCGAGACTGCAGGAGTACGGGAAGAACCTGTCAAAGTGCGTGGTAGCGCTCGGTGGGGCGGCTCAATCCTAAACCCTAAATCCCCACAAACCCTGCAATAACAAAAAACACAAAAATAACAAACTCTAAACCCTAAATCCCAACAAACCCTGCAAGGTAACAAAACAAAACTAGAAAAAACCTTCAAAGTATTAAAGAAACCAAGAAAAACCCGGCAAAGCAATACAAAAAAAAACAACCACAAAAAAGTCCGAGCGCCTCATTGTTCACCTTGGCCTTCTTCTCTGAGATCTCGGCGACCTCCCGGAGCAATGCTATAAGGAGACCCCAAGGCTTTTAAGGTTTAAGAATTGAGGTCTAGACTTTAGGGTCCGAAGGTCTAAGTTTTAGTTCCTTCATGCGGGACGCTCTCCGGGAAGCGGGCTCTTGACCTGTTGAGAAACTATGAGAAACTGGGTTCTCGTTAAGGATCATATTCTGGGTTACCATAACAAAGCAACCACATTTTTCACGAAAGATCCCCATTCTGGCAAGTAAAATGAACTTACTTAACAAGAACCCAGGAAACTCATTGTAAGTTCCAACGGTAGAGCTCAAGAGCCGGGCTTCAAGGCTCAGACACTGAGATCTGCTTGCGGAGTTGAAGCAAGGCTCAAGTAAGGCCCTACACCCTAGACCCTAAACCCTAAACGAAACCCTCAAACCTTCAACCCCTGAACCCCCAACATCCTGAACAACAAGAACCCGATCAAAACCACAGAGCTTTAAGCCCATGGGATGAGGCTCCGAGTCGACCGGTTCCAGGTTCAGGTTCAGAGTTCAGGTTTCAGGGTTCAGGGCTTGGGGTGTAGGGTCCCTAAACCCTAAACCCTAAACCCTAAAGTGTAGGGTGTAGGGTTCAGAGTTCAGGTTTCAGGGTTCAGGGTTTGGGGTGTAGGGTCCCTAAACCCTAAGCCCTAAACCCTAAACCCTAAACCCTAAAGTGTAGGGTGTAGGGTTCAGAGTTCAGGTTTCAGGGTTCAGGGTTTGGGGTGTAGGGTCCCTAAACCCTAAGCCCTAAACCCTAAACCCTAAACCCTAAAGTGTAGGGTGTAGGGTTCAGAGTTCAGGTTTCAGGGTTCAGGGTTTGGGGTGTAGGGTCCCTAAACCCTAAGCCCTAAACCCTAAACCCTAAACCCTAAAGTGTAGGGTGTAGGGTTCAGAGTTCAGGTTTCAGGGTTCAGGCTTTGGGGTGTAGGGTCCCTAAACCCTAAGCCCTAAACCCTAAACCCTAATGTGTAGGGTGTAGGGTTCAGAGTTCAGGTTTCAGGGTTCAGGGCTTTGGGGTGTAGGGTCCCTAAACCCTAAACCCTAAACCCTAATGTGTAGGGTGTAGGGTTCAGAGTTCAGGTTTCAGGGTTCAGGGTTTGGGGTGTAGGGTCCCTAAACCCTAAACCCTAAACCCTAATGTGTAGGGTGTAGGGTTCAGAGTTCAAGTTTCAGGGTTCAGGGCTTTGGGGTGTAGGGTCCCTAAACCCTAAACCCTAAACCCTAATGTGTAGGGTGTAGGGTTCAGAGTTCAGGTTTCAGGGTTCAGGGTTTGGGGTGTAGGGTTTAGGGTTAGAAGCTGCCCCCACCCTGTAATAGTGACCATAAGGATTATATAGGATAAAAAAAGGGCCCTATTATACTCCTATTATACCACTATTACAGGGTGGGGGCAGCTTCTAAGGTTTAGGGTTCAGCTTCAGGGTTCAGGGTTTAGGGTTTTAGCATGTCTAGACCCAAGAGTAACCTAGGAATAAAAAGGGTGCCCTTTTTGGTTTAAAGGGGCATATAAGGGAACCTGAAGCCTTAAAAAGGGAATAAGGGCCTACTCCAGGTCCTAGATGTTTAGGCTTCAACGTTTCAGGCGTGGAGTGCTCTTAGACCTTGGCCCCATGATTGTCCTGAAGCCCCCAGGCCCGTAGTCCTGAAGCACCCTGAACCCATAACCCCAAACCCATCAAACTGCTCGAGCCTAAATCCGACAGCCCTCAACCCTGCACCCTAAAGCCCTAAGACCCAAAAAAACCCGAAATCCCTAAAATCCTAAAACCACACCCTCAACCCCTTAACCCAAGCCTCCTTCTTCAAGGTCTGTGTCTTCTCCTCCACTTTTGCTACCTCTTGCCTCGCGTGCTGCACCTGGGACCAAGTCGGCTTTCCAGGGTGTGGATTTTAAGTTGTTTTTGTTGTTTTAAGGGGCTTTCCGGTCTGGATCTTAAGGCTTAGGTTTTAGCATGTAGGGCTTAAAGTTTAGAGTCTAGAGTCTTTGGATAGGTTTTGGCGTTTAGGCTTTAAAGTTTAGGGTTTAGAGCTTTAGTATGGGTATTAGGGTGTAGGGCCTAGGGTCAATTGGCTCAGCGCCAGGCTGTGTAGCCAAACACCCAAACGCAGCGCCAAGCAAAGAAGAAAACAGACATCCCACCAACACAGTGATGCTGGACCCTAAACCCTAAACCCAGCAACGAATCTCCCTAAAGGGCATCTTTTCGCTTGTTCTTGAGCGAAGCAAGGGGCTTTCCTTTCCATAAGAGCGAGCCTGGGCCCCAAATGCCGATGAAAAACCCAACATGTAGGGGCCTCAATAATCAGAATAGAGTTTTGGGGTATATATTATGCTAGAAATATAATGAGGAGCCCCCAAAATAGTATAGGTAATTGGTTAGGCCCTATATTACTTCAAGGAGCTCTTTACAGCTGTCGATCGTGAGCTTGTCCTGTCAGCAAAGTACCCGCAACGACACCAGCCATCATCGGTGCCATTGCCAGGAGCAAAACTCTTCCATCGCCACCCTCAAGGACCATCGCCACCAAGAGTAGCAGCAGCTCCAACAAGACCACCTAGCAAACTACCAAAAAAAACAGCACAGACAGCAGTAATAACCCACATCAGCATCATCACCGTCATCATCACCATCACCATCATCATCGTCAACCACGACGACCATCACTCATCAGCTTAACTAGCACCACCACAAAAGCCGTCAGCAGCAACAGCTAGATGAGAAACAAGGACTTGCAAGTGCCACCACGTGCCTCCTGCTGCCTCTTCACAAGCATTGCCTTCGCATGAGCCACCTTGGCACAGTGACTTTCATGTCCTCACCCCCGCCCCCACTATTGCTGCCCTGTACTTGGAGGATCATGGGACTTAGTAAGTAAGGTTATAAGTACCTTAATTGGGCTTATAAGTAGTTATAAGTATAGTTACCCTAATTATAACCCGAGTTACTAAGTCCCATGATCCTTTAAGTAACAGTTAACAATCAACCCAACTCCCAGGGCCAAAGGGCTTCGGGTCGTGTGTTCAAGCTTAAGAGGTTGACATATAGAAGTCGAATGATCAGCAAGAGTCTCCTCCTATAGCCCATGCATTCTTTATACTATGATGGACCCCGAACCCAAGTCACTACTAATTATTCACAAAGGTTGGATGAAGCTTTGAGGTTCAGCAGTTCAGGGTTCCTCGAGAAACAGCGGACCCGGACTCGTCGCATGTCACATTCGATCAGCCTAGAGACTAAGCTGCCTGGTGCATGAGAGAGGCTGCATAAGGCAGGCTTCCGGCCCTACATTGGCCATAAGCCTCAAAGCCTAAGCCCTAAACCTTGGTGATGCAGATAGACTGCTTCAACGTCCTCAGTACGACTCGGAGAAGAGAATGAGAAAACCCTGAACCCTGAACCCCACTAAACCAGCAACCATAAGCCGCCAACCCAGAACCCTGAACCCATAGACCTGAACAAGCTTGAACCCATAAACCCTGAACCCTAAGCCCTGAACTTCGAACCCATGAAGCCTTAACACCACGCCAAACCCGCGACGACGCGTGCAATGCAAACCTTGTGCCCCCTTGCAGAGGCTTGCTTCTACAAACCTGCTACAAAAACCTTATATCAAGTTATATAAGAGCTACTTTCAAGGTTGCGGTAAGGGTTACCATAAGGATTAAATAAGGGTCACTATGACGGTTGCCGTAAGTGCTTGACGGGAAGGGCTCTGTTTTCTAAAGGGTCCTTAGTGAGTAGATCAGGTTTTGGGGATTCCTGAGACCATACTGCCGCTGAGTTCTCCGATTGAAAGTACCGAGATCCAGAACCCATGCCGCTCCCGAAATCCATGTTTATGTCAAGGAACCCTGGGGAATACTATAGGCGGGAATAGCATTACAAACTATTCCTACACCATCAGCCCGAAAACCGAAGGACACTGGTTTAGGGTTTAGGATTTAGGGTTTCGCTCAAAATAGCCTAAAAGCTGCCCCCCAAAAAGTCATAAAAATGGATTCGTTATTTGGTCAGAGTCTCCTTGTGCGGAGTTGCGTTCCTACTGGCCTCACCTTAAAACGACCGCTCGAACATGAAACATTACCGAAATCCTAAACCCTACACTCTGAAAACTCTACAAACCCTCAAATTTAAAGAACCTAAACAACTCCCGAACCCTTCTTGAAACCCAAATTGTACCTGCCTAAAACCTGAAATCACCGGATCAACTCCTTAAAATAATCCGTCAGGTCAGAAACGCACACAAGCCTGAACAAATTTAGAATCGCTGAAGCACCCGTGACACTCCTCTTTCAAAAACCATGAAAAAGACGTTTTCAACTCCAGAAAGCTATAAAGCCACCCAAGAAACCCAAACCCCAAACTCACACTAAACTTCTTGAAGGACTTGCAAAAAAAACTCCAGGTGATTCGCCCGCTCTCGCGTCTTCTCTTTCAAATCTTTGGCCTCGGCTGCCTGGATCCGCACATACAAATTACTGGGAGGGTTTTGGAGACTTGAGGATTTAGGGGTTCAGGCTTTAGGTGTCGCGGCTCGAGCCCGATTTGGACCCCTGTCACCTCCAGGTGTAGGTCTCCACTCGCGCAAGAATTGGGTCAGCGTTCTCTTTTGGGCGCGTCGCAACGACTCCGGGTGGGTCTTGCTGGTCACTGTCGTTTAATCGACTGACCTCCACTGCTGGAGGCAGTGGGCGCCTGGCCCAGGCTCTTTTTCTTTGGTCACTGCGTTTCACTTCGCTGACCTTTTGACCTTGGGTAGGTCCTATTTCTACGTCTGTCGTGGATTCAGACTGCACACTGGAGTGTGGTCACTGGAGAGTGCTCTCCTGGTTATTCATGCCAAGGCGGTCACCCGTGTGGGTGGTGGCTGCTCTGGCCTTGGTTGGTATATTTCTTTTGTGGATCGGCTCAGCCCCGGAGCCTTACAATTCCTCGGGCTGTGAGCCCTCCGTGGCACCGCCGTCTCCGCCGTCAGCGGAGGCTTGCGCGCACAAGGTTGCGCCGTGGAGCTGGCCTTCCTGGCGATCGGCAACTGTTGAACAATCACCACGGAAGCCGAGCACCAATGCCGCCCAAAGGACCGTCGAAGGCTTCGAAGCAGCCTCCCAAGGGAGGAGGGAAGGGACAAGACTTCCCTACATCGAAATTGGAGTTCGGCTACCCCCAGGCGCTCAACACGGCCCTTCAAGCTATTGGGGCACGAGCAACCCAAGATCTCTGGCGTGGCCCCCAGCTTGGCGATGGGGATGCAACTGCAGAGCAACTTGCTCAGAGGAGGGCCAACATGGTATCCAAACTGGCCAAGCGTGTGGATGGCGATGCTCGTGCCAAGCAGGCGCTCAAGGAAGCGCTAGCGGCTTGGAGTATCTCGCTCGGCAACCACCTCGAGCAGCTCCTCACCCGCGTACGTGCTCTCAGCAACAAACTAGACGAGGATCTAGTCGAAGCGTGCGGGGAGCTCGAGACCCAGACCAGGGATGTTGCGTCATCCTCTACGGACGACAAGATCGC